>JARGYV010041239.1:0-10161 GCA_029532675.1 Ornithodoros moubata | reverse complement strand
GGGGGGGGGGTAAGATGGCGGGGAGAGACAACGCACAAACAGTAGACAACACATCGCAAACCATGCCCTTCTTTTTATCGTTTAATTTGGATGTACCTTTATTTGGCATTAGGTAATAAACACTACCCCTCTGTGTGTCACAAATGAAAGTAAAATAATTATAAGTATAATAGAATAAGTATAATTATAAGTATAATAGAAAACGACAGTGTACGGCTAATCGCTGCCATAAACAGTCATAACACACGGCACAATACCGTAAATATACGTATGGTGTAAAGTGTTGAACAAGTCCTAAGTAAACGTACTAGTTTTCTCTTCATTACCACTACTACGGCCACAACAGGAAATGTGAACGCTATCTCAGATGCGAGATAAGATTAACAGATGGCGAATCGAGTGAAACCGGTCGTGCGGTTGTTTGACAGAAGAGAGCGCTGCGCTAATTGCGAGTGTGGGACCCAGCCGTCGAGCACGAGATGGAGTTCGAATGCTTTTGCAGGTATGCACAAAATTTTTGGAGGCAACAGCGTACCCTTTCTAGCTTTTTCGTATAAAAAATTACATAGGGTGCAATAATCCATATTTCCCTCAATCTCCGATCTCTCTGCTTAGGTCACTAAACCGTACAGCGGTTCGGACAAACACTTTACCCACCACATCGTCCCGCTGCGCTTCGCAATCGGCTCTCGGCGACCGACGGCAAAAGCGACTATGCGTCAAATATTGTTCCCTCTAAACAATAATAGAGAACGTCCTGAGCAACATCGTAGGGCCAATCAATAAGCACAACAAACACACCTCTCCTAACGATCAAATCAATGGCCGTGGACCGGGCCAGAACACACAATCAATATATGTGTGTTGAAAATGAACGGAGAAAAAAAATTGGTCGGCGAGGAAAAGACAACGCATTGAGTACTCACTGTTGTGCGTTCCTCGACGTCGTCCAATGATCGTAATCCTATGTGGCTTCCACGACTGAGAGGGCAGAAGTAGAAGATTCGTCGCCGTGGAGGACAATGGTGGCACACGCTACCATGAGCGCTTCACAACACGATTTGGTTGAGGGGGGTTTGGAAGCGGCCGACGCGTCGCCCTGCCTGCTGGCTTACGCCGGAAGTTTGCAAGAAGGCGGGAGAGAGAAAAATTCTTATGACGTCAACGGAAGTGAGTAGAGGCCCTCTCGTGGGAGGACTTTGAAATTGATAGAGAAACGAAACTGTGGTGGGAGTAATTTCGGTTTCGGTTTCTTTGATCGGTAGTTTTTTGACAGATTGTATATCAGCGAGAGTATTGGTGACTTCATCTACACGTCGGCAAAGAACATATGAACGGAAAGTCTCTTCTAACGGCGGGATGTAAATGCGAAGAGTTGTTGAACAGAGCTTTGAAATGTTTTTGTTCAGGTATCATCATCTCTGATCGGCAGTCTGATTAGCCGGTGATGAGAACTTCACAGTGTATCAATGAAATCAGTTCACACACTTGCTTCGAACGTGACTTTTCCTGTTCAGCCAGTGAGTCTACCGTCGGGCTCCTCTTAACGCTTGTACCTGGATATATTTATTTTTCGTATATATTTTATACAGAGACAGTGTTTCTGCGGAATAGCAGTTGTGCTGCACAGGGGGTCAGTCAGGCAACCGAAGTGTAACGTCGTAGCAAGCAAGTGAGGCCCCAGGTTTCTTCTGCTACTCGCTTTGCATTCTCATACCACATACGACCTGCGCATAGGTCACCACAAACTCGAGTCCCAGAGATATGTCTTGCTTATACAGCTTATCACAAGATTCATAATACGTGATGCTCAAACCCGGAACCACTTCTGTGCAATCTTTCAACTGTGGCGCGCGCTTTAATATATGTATGAACGCATGTTTCCATGCCGTTAAAAAATTTAACCACAAAGAACATGCGAACGTAGAAAACAACAAAAAACAAAAGGACACTCCTTTACGGAGAAAATAATTCATTTTGGTGCGCTTCGGGCTCATAAATATTTCACACATCTATAGGGAACAAAATGTTTCTTCGGGATTACAAACGGAAGCAGCAGATTCTGACGCCGGTATCTCTTCGTACCATGCCATTACGTGCCATGCCATTAGTCATGACAAATGAACGCACACTGCAGTCTCGCACGGCGAATGGCGATAGCAAACTCTGGCTCGTTCCATAGATAAGGCCCCCATACAAAGCAGGCAAAGCAATCTCTCTTAGCAGCCTGCGTATATAGGAACTTTCCTCGGACTCATAATTTACAATGTTTTATGCCCGGTAATAATCTCCCAGAAGCGTTGTTTACCAAAGAGCTTCAGGGCATGAGAGCGGGTGAGAGAAGCCCACGATGCAACAGAGAAGTGTATATATATTAATATATATATACGCGAGCCTTGTTCCCTCAGATTCAAAAACTCTTTGGCTGATTAAGATCTCCCCTGGCGGTGAGGCTACGCGAAGTGATCGATAACAAGGTCGAGGGGGATGGACAGACAGGCCGCGCTGTCTGGTGGGCGCCATGAGAATTGGAGGTTGACCTAGTGGAAATGCAGAGAAGTTGCGTTCGGCTACATTGTGTGCAGATGGCAGGACTGAGGCGTTAACCTCGAAATGGCACAGCTGCTGCCATCACGTACTTTTTCTGAAGTTTCAGTCTGCACTCAATACGCGCTACATTAGATTGAAATTTGGTACTAAAGGTGGCAGTATGGTTATTGGGCTGGATCTCTTATTTAATTTTTTCCTATGCATACTACTTGATGAAAAATGGCTCAGAAACCACACAAAACACACTGATGCGCAACGTAGCTCACAAGACAGGCAGAAGGACATTGACTTCCAAGGGCTAGCTGAATCGAGAACCTTTTATTTTTTTACCATGGACGGTGAAGTGATGCAAGGAGATTGTGCTCTCATATCCACGTATTCATATTTTCGTGAAAATTACGCTCGGAATTCTGGGTCCAGATTGTCACTATTGGATTCGCTCTCAGACCTTGTGGCCTTTTGACCTTTCAACATAGACATGGGCAAAACACTGCCAACGGCTGTCACACCGGCTGTCATTCCAGCGATGCCAGCCAGCCATCCCTGCACCAGCAATGCCCGCCATTCCAGCACCCGCGATGCCAGTTATGTTTGGCATGGCAAGCCTGTAAAAAAAAAAGAAAAAAAAAATCATGAATCATAAAGAACTATTATCATTCAACTCCTACGAGGGCATCAAACCGGTATTCTTAAATGCTTTCGGTTTGATTTTGTTTTGCCGGATACTTACTCCTTCTCAGCTCTAAGTCTCTGTTTTTCTTTTACTGCGGAACAATGATAAATGTCGAATGCCGTCATTGTTGGGAAACGGGGAATGCTTATAGTCTCAGCCGCTTCATTTGTCTGAAAGACAAGACTTCCCTTTAGTATATCAAAGCACAAATAAAGTTTGCCTGACATATAATAGAAAATTATGACACACTCTGCTAGTTCCTCCATCCTCTTCCGTTCTTCATCTTGCTGGCCAACTTGTGGGGATGGACTCGTATACACAGTTGGACCCCGGCGTTTTCGTCACTCACTTCTGTGCAGTGCTGAACTTTAACACCTTCCAGACATGGTACCGGTTGACATTGCTGTCCACCAAAAGGGTCATCGCCTGTATGGATAAGAACAAAACATTTAAATGCAGCATTTCTCCATAGACCTGCAGTTAATTGGAGCAAAAGGGGTTCATCAACTTCATACTCTATTGACAACAAAGTCCGCTCTCATGATTTGCGCTCTCATGATTTGCGCTCTCGATTATGTGCTCGATCATAATTATGAAATGAACCTGGTCAATGCTTGATTGCAGCTGCCACAGGAACCGTAAAGTGCACAGAACATCCTGCGTCACTTCGTTCACTCGTCCTCTTTGTTTACATGAATCATTGAGAGTCCACGGGCAATGTTTACTTAAAGCCTTCTCCGAGATTGATTTCGAAGTTATAGTCGATTTTCACTCCTGGGGGGGTCCTGAGCGGAACACTGAAAATTTCGTTCCAATCGACCGAATCGGAATGTGACAGCGAAAACATGTTGAGAGTATTCCGCAATGCCCTCTCTAATTGCAAGATGGTGTCACAAGTAATGAGATCAGCGAGGAGTGGCGCCCGCTCTGGACCTGTCCTGTGCAAAGCCCAGGAGAAAGTTGTCGGGAAGTTATGCATTATGTCAGAGTACGAAGCGTGGAGCACTGTTTCTTCCTCGGTAAGTGACGTTTGTGGCAGTGGTAGCGAGAAATTTTCATTCGACAACCGTTATCTTATGGCTCAGCTACCTGCATAGACACGTTGGGATCCAGCGTTCCGCTGGACAGTGACTTCGAGAGTTTGGGGCGCATGTCATTCTCAACTAACAAGTGCGGCGGAGCGGTCCCGAGGGGCCAGACGAATACACCAGATTTCAGTTTACCAGCAGTGTTGTGTGGCTATGCAGCAGTGCTGGGCGCGGTTCATTTCATCGCGTGCGAGAGCTTCACGATGGACCTGACACATTGCAATAGCCCATATCCTCGCTGGCGCGTAGGGAGAGGCCATCATCGCTGCATCCTCATTCTACACTACTGCATTCGACACATAATGCAACAGACATTCGTACTTGTGCGTTTGCTTCCTTCATCATTCATGGAAGCAACTATTATGCGCCCTAGACTTAGTGTAGCCACCGCTGTCAGCTCTGTCAGCTTTGGTGGTATGGATCAGGTACGGCTTGTCTTGGATCTAGTCAAGCATTTCCATCTCGAGAGGCCTGTTGTCACCCACGAACAAACCATGTTCAAACTGCACATGCGCCGGGTGTACGGTCAAGCTTCGCAAGACAAAAGGAAAGAGGAATAGCTCACAGCCACCCACCGACTCACCATATCTCTGGAAAACGGTAGAATCTACCAGCGTGCCGTAGAAGAGATCACCTACTTGAGCGCCCTGAGAAGGAAAACGTTACAGTTTCTTCCAACGTTCTCTTCATCTACCTTTGTGTCGATGTCTGAAGCGAGATCTTCTGCTTTCTGAATGGCGACCCGCGTGATTGCATCCAGCCCCGTTGCCTATCAGAAGAAGCATCACTTTCACTCAGCGGAAGACGTTGGTGGTGGACAACATATGTTGAGCAAACCAAACTTTTCTGGGCGTTTGACACTTACAGTCTCAGTGATTTTCTTCAGAGCTGCAATCAAGACCGTTGTCGTAAAATATACAGTACTTAGAAAAACTATTTTCAAGCACGTAGGGCTATTCGATTGTGTACTGGGTTCCTATTGTCAATACCCCGAGCACGCCTCCAGCCACAACGTGTGGTAGCAGTTCAGTAGCTCTAGTTCTTCGGCGCCAATGTGTGCGAAGGGCATTTCGGCGCATATGCGTAGTCATCCTGTAACCGTTTTCTGAAAATCCACTTACTTGAAGTATAGTTGTTCCTGAAGATGGTAGATGCGTTCAAGTGCTGCTGAAGGGTTTGAACCAGTGCTGCCGTTGAATCTGAACCGAACTCTGTGGCAACCATATTTAGTTTAGCGATTGCTGTTTCTGAAGACTCAAGTTCCTTTCAAGTAACTGCTTTATGACTACTAAAAGGTTTAGTCACCGCAACATCAGATCACAAGCTTTCAAATAAGAAATCGGACAGTGGTTGTTACTGTAAAGAAGCGCCTCTAGCAGCGAGAACATGTTACACGTAGGATAAAATTCTGCCATCTACTCATCTGCTACTTATACTATGTCTGCTCATCTACTTCGCCGGCGACACCTCGCGGAAGAGATGTACCCGCAAGAACAGGACAACAAAAGAGAAGAAAGGAGCGTAGAGACCTCTACCCCACGGCGAGGTGCAAACGTGATAATTTGTTTCGTAGACGAAGGGCTTGATGTGAGATTAGCGAGAACTGGTGTTATGTCAGTACAATACGTCCAGAATTGGTTCCATGTCATTATGTTCAACGTGCCGTTACAAGGTGCCAGTACATCCAAAAACAAGACGATACATCCATCGTGCCTGTACATGCCGTTACCTCCAAGGTGTATTTACGTTAAATTTTGGTTGACACATCCAATGGCCATTACGTCCAACGCGTCATTACATCCGACGTACAGTTACAACCAACGAGCCGTTACATCCAACGTAAAGAAGAAAGAGAACCGAGAGGCACGGAACACATAAAAACAGTCACAGGCTATTTTCTCATCCAATGTCCCCAAAAGATCCCCGGGTGGTCTAAACTATCCGGTCCTACCCTATGGAGTCGCTCATGATCTTAGTCGTCTCGTGACGTAAACCAACCAATTATTATTATTATTATTACAATGCACTGTGGGGCTTGGTCTCTGGGTTGAAGTTGAAAAGGCGCTCTTTGGCGAATTCACCTTCAGCGCGTCACACGGATTCTCCATTACATCGGAAAACTTATCTTAAGCCATTGCCATTGGTTGATTGCTCATAATAAAACATGTAAACGTGCGCACAATGCATTGGATACGCCGGTCGGCGCACCTGTTATTTCAGTTCACCATACATCCCCATAAGGTACTGCCACCACGATTCCGCCATGTGAATTGCGCTGTGTGGTTGGTCCGATAGACGTGAGATGGCGGCGGCGGCGGCGATGCGCTCTTTTCTGGGCCCGTGGCTTTGTCTCCCGTGCAAAGAAAGACCTGAAAGTTGCATAAGCGCTTGGAGGCAGTAGAAGAAAATGAACCGCCTTCGGGATTTGTGTCGCACCCGCCTTCACTACGTCATCCTACCTACCTGCTTAGCCTTTCATATATCTTTAATTCCACCGTTATTAAGCGCTGTCCGCTTTCACTTCAGTGTCATGTATCGATCATTCGCTGAGCAGAATGCGACTGAATCACAAAGTTACGCGAAGCACAGATAAGCCGCAGGTGGATATCTGAAGAAGCCAGCCACAACATCACCGACATATTAAAAATAATGCAGCCGCAAATCGTCGTTAAGCAAACGTATTCGCACTGCAGTAAGCACTTTGCAGCATGTATGCTTGCACAACCGGTGAACTACTTCGGAAGGAGTTATGAGTACAGTGTAAGTACATTCCAGTACACACTCTCAACTGCATTTACAATTATATACATATTTTCTTTCAAGTAGTATGGAACTAAGGTATAATCCTCTTACGTCCTGATCCCACAGACCTCACACTTCACTCAGAGCTTGAATTTTGATAACAATAGTATCGAAGGTATTACGTCTATTTTTCCCATTTAGACTTTCAGGGACAGATAAACGAACCAGAAAGAATGTCCTGAGGATGCCCAAAAGATACCTGTCAGATACCCTATGGACTACGGTGTCTTATTGGGTTCTCGCACTGTTGTTGTAGCTAAAAGTTAATTAAACTTTTAGCTACTCGCCTCGCCGACGGCCCTGATGGCAGAATTAGGGTCACACCGCCACCGCCAAAATCTCCCACGGGTGCAGGTCTATACCTCTAAAATATCATCATCTATGTGCCGGGAATAAACAAAGGGTATATTTGACCAGCGGTGGCACACTGCTCTATGCGAAGCGCTCAATATTAGACAAACGCGGCCATAATTTGCTCCGCATTCGGTACAAAGCGTATACCACTCTCCCACAAAAAGCATAGCTTTGATACATTTGGCGTCCATAATTTGCATTGTTTTTTCAATTGTTCTTCTTCTTCTCCTTTTTTTTTATGCCGTGAATTTAGTTTGTGTCACCAGCACGCGATGGCAACACCAATAAGAGTCTGCTCATCGACTCGCATTTTTAACTCTAGGTGCCGTAGCGGTCGAAAGTTTGTATTGTATCAGCCAAGTACCACTTCGTGGCTGTACTGTCAGGCGTAATCAAGGCTTACCAATCAAAGGCGGAGAAATCTAAGCGTTCCCGTATCCTTGGGAGTCGAATAGTATGATACCAAATCCATTAGGCTCATAAAAGCAATGTTGCCAAAGGATGTGGTGCGATGGAATTCTACCGGCAGCTATGCCGTGAGAGACTTTACTTCGATTGTCCCCTCATGATTAAAGGTGTATGCTGGCACAGCGCTCACGGCCTCCCATGTTAGGGCTCCGTCACGTTGCCCACCTTCACCGCTCAGACGTGACAAGCAGTACCGATACCACCACCACCAACGCTTTTCCTCAAAGTAAGCACGAGCCAGCGCCGGCCCATGTAGGAGTTTCTTCTTCTTCTGCCTCCACCTGACTGGCCACTACCCAGTCAGGTGGAGGATCATTTCCGAAGGACAAGATATCATTTGCGAAGAATATCTGGGTTCCCCGACAGTTCTCTTTCTTCTTCTTCTCTTTCCTTGGATGTTAAGCTACAATCGTGTAGTGGGTGAAGCAAGAAGTAGCGCCGATATGCATAGGCAACGTAAACACATGCGGCGGACAGGCAAGGGGCTATGCTGTGTGTGCGTACATACCAACCCAGGCATGGGAAAACGTGGAGCAGCATAAAACGGAACGCGGGTTGGGGGAGAAATGCTAATTTAATTAGAAGCAGTGCCGCCAAGTGCGTATCGGCAGCAGCAGAATTTACGGGTCGTCCAGGGTTGGAGGTGGGGATCTGGTGCTGGGGGAGGTTGGGGCTCTTGGGGACCAAGGGGATGATGGCTGGCTGGGTGGAGGAAAGGCGAAAATTACTTTTCACTCCTTCGTTTCTGGACCCTCGGGGACTAAAAACCTTGTGTCATTGCATCCGATTAGGACACATTGTCCGTGACACGTGGTTGGGTGGTAGCTGAAGCATGATTGGTAAGTGCATTCGCACTCCTAGCAGGAAAATCAAGGAGGTGAACAAAAATAAAATGAAGTTCCTAACTCAGAACGAAAGAAGGAAAAGTGAACCCTATTTTTAAGGAAAAGGTTCATCTCTTATTTCAAGACATGTCATCACAAAGCTGTAATCTGCTCATCACCACAGTGCCCGCAACGAGCAAGGGCACATGACGACCTTCAGTGTAATACCCAGTGCACTACCGTAGGTTTAAAAAAAACAAAGAACCCCGAATAACAGGCCCAAAGTACCTTAAAGCAGAAAAGAAAGAAAAAAAGAAAAGCCGAATATGATTAAACTTTCGTGCATGCGCTTCTTGAGTTCTTGGAGAACCTCATATCACCCGGAGAACATACGAGTTAACATTTAGTAACTGCCTTTGTTTCGATTTTCGAACTTCATGAGGACAAATTTTTTCCACAAAGACCCTTTTATGTTCCCATCGGCCAAAGTTTGTATTTAGTCTCAGAGACTCAGATCCTAAACGAAATGCACTACTTGTACTTTGCTTGAGCACATGAAACAAAAATAATCTTGCAAAGAAGGCACAAACAGGCACGAAATTTGCTATGCATTTTCAATGGAGCGTACCTACTCTGAGCTGCACTTGCATTGTTCAAGTGCCTTATTGTTAACAGCGGTATAAACGCCTGGAAGCCGGACTCAGTGAATTCTAAAACTCCTTCGTAGTAACAAAAGGGAACTATAAATGAAGATATATGCCAACGTAGTGTCACAGCTTATCTCCCTCATTCCTAAGCGACGTGAACAGGTTCGAAATCATAGTCCGTAATTTTCTCCCCTGCTTCCTTTTGCTCCCCATAAGAACCACAACTCCCAGTACCTGCTATGTATATATTTCTTTTGATTTCCTCTCGTTCCCACCAGGGCGCAACCTGCTTTCATGTCTCGCCGAAGATCCCTTTTGTGCCTTCTCTGATCCGACGACGACGATTTTTCCCTTTGAATTGCGCGCGGCCTCTTGTGTAGGAGGAGGATATATTCTCCTCCCTTTCTTTATATTTTGCCCCCACAGTTATCTTTTCCTTCTGTAGTTGTTGCTTTGTTTGGCGTCCCAGAGTGCAAGGCGACCGATCGACTATGAGGCCAGTCCTTAATTAAAATGGCATCTGCGCAGGCGCGTCCCTTCAGAGGAGAGAGGGTAAGGGCGCTCCAGAAGGGATGCGAAAAGGCGTTTCAGGATCGAAGGCTGAAGAAGAGGAAACTCTTCTTCTGGAGTTGTTCTTCGCGCTTAGGGCCATCTTTTGCGATACACTCTAAAAACAGAACTTCACCGCATAACACGGCGACGACCAATCGCCATTCCGGATGATATCTTTTCCTGACCCTATTTGCCGGAAACGG
>JARGYV010041053.1:0-11649 GCA_029532675.1 Ornithodoros moubata | reverse complement strand
AAAAAAAAAAGAAATTATGAACTTGATAATTTCCAGAAGGCCAATTTTTCATTGGTTGGTGTAGGGGTCTTATAGTAGAAGAAACAGAAATTTTGTTTTCAATCAAGGCATTCATCATGTAAAAACATATTTTATTTTTTTTATGTATATGTGTATTTGGCTTCAGACTTTGTAAAGAATAAATGTGTGATAAATGTTCCCAACGTAGCACCCACAGAGTCTGAGCTTAAGAAGAAGTTGGAAAGTCTTCGTCCTCCATCAGAGGTGCTCAGGAATAACAGCAGCAGGCGCAGCGGGAAAGTGGGTAAGGATGAAGAAAAGACGTGCCCCATAGCCTCTATTTCTAAAAGCTACTTCCGAAGGGAGGAAAGAAATAACATTCACTGGTGTCACAATGTGTCACAGAAAGTTCAACATGGCCTGCCTCGCTCTTTCTTGTGTGCATTCTCAATTAGGATGTTCTCCAGTAATCACAAAGCTTACTGCATAAAGTTCGTGCTTTCAGTACCTTGTGCACAATGAGATTTTAAGAAGGGCTAATTATTTTTCTGCTGGCATCAGCAGGCTACCACACTTGGACCCCAGGCATGCTGAACGAGCACCTAGTGTCCGAACTCCGTCGGGAAGGGAGCCGGTGTGAGTGCTGTCCATATGGGTACCACATCCACCGTGACTTTGTAGCCTACTGCGACTCCCTGGCCGACTCTCAACTGGAGCGCATGCGTAACATGAGGGGACAACGGCGGAAACAGCGCAAGAGTCTCGAGAACTATTTGCGAATGCTTAAGGCGGAAGAACGCAAGCAAGCTGACCTCTGTGCTCCCCGCGAGCCAGTGCAGCAGCAGAAGCCTTACACCGTGAGTCAGAAGACTCCTTGCTGGTGCTCATTACAAACAAGGCTACTTTTGACATATTTCTACGCGTATATACAATTTTGCTCCTTTAGTGACACACATGCCAGTATTGGTTTTATTTGTTTTTGTTCAAAATTAGGGTCGTCTCTGCCCCTTATTTAGCTGTGCTTTTCTTCACTAGAAAGTGGGGGTGGACACCCCTCCTCCTCCGGACCTGCTCTCTTCGAGCGATGACACACTCCGTGACGTGTTTAAGGACTTTGAAGATGCCCTAAACAGTCACGAAAGGGGGTTCTCTCCCACCAGTACCAGGGCAGACCTCGAAAAAGTGGACTTGCTGAGGAATGCTTTCTCCGATGCTCCTCTCTCGGACACAGGTGACCACCTTGTGTGCAAAGTGCCTGACTGTAGCGCTAAAGCACTGTCATTTCATGATAGAGCGTCTATCGTCACTGGAGAGGTCACAGTTGGAGAGACAACGTGAGATACTAGAGGCTGTGTTTGGACCTTCGCGTTCACGGGCGGATTCAGTGAGCTCAATTTCTTCAGAATCTACGACAGCATCGAGCAGCAACGTTGGACCAGATGTAAGTAATCTTGTTTTCTGCTTCCAAATTTAAGGCCCTAAGGTTACTCTCGTTGCACCATAATGTCTTTTATTTCTTTCTCTTCTTCTTCTTCATTCTTTCTTTCTTTTGTGAAAGAGCAGTCAAAGGTGCTGTTGTTCTAAACCGTGCAGGTTAGGCAGCTGTTCACAATTTTTGTATGTAACTTTCTGCTGGCTCAGAAGGCTAAACGGTGAAAAAGTTATAGGTATACTTGAGTCACCTTTTGCATAAAAGTATGATAAAGAGGTCTATAGGGCTTGGACCTGATTCCTAAAGATAGCATATTTAATCTAGTGTTCTGGCTTGGGTTTTGTTCTTCTGCATTCTCATTTTTAATGTTTTGTCTTGTGTCACATGTTTCCACCTTCTCTGTTGACTGCATATTCTAAATTGAGCTTAAATCAAAAGTGATATTTGTAGCTACCTCATTACTAATCAGAATAACCTTCATGGCTTTTGTGCATGGTTCTCTGCTGTCTCAGAACTGGAGGTTCTCATCCCGCCACTTTGCCGAGTCAATGGCAGCAGCTCTTAACATGGCAGCTACTCCTCCTTCTAACAATGGCAACTCCTGGGCAGTGGCACTAACTCGAGTTCGTCACATGATGGCCTCCAGCCTCAGGCAACTAAGGCTGTTGGAGGAGCAGGTCAAGACCATTCCCCTCCTCCAGGTACACTCTAATGCAGTGCTTACTGTACAAGCAGTAATTTCCACACTTAAATGTGGCTTCCTGTGACAGAAAGCTGCATAAAAATTAAAACCTTCCAAGTTTACACAGCCCAATGCAGGAACTGAGTGCAGTGCTCTGACTTCTGCCACTGAACACAACAATGAACTCTCAATACCGTTTGGAGTCTCAGTACATTTTACACAGAGGAGTACAAAATTTCTGTGCACATACACAAAACGAATTCCTTTCTTCTTTTTTCATTTCAGTTTGTAATTCTAGAAAAGTTCTTCATTTTACTTAGAGTTCATTAGGCTGACTACTAAGGCATGCAATGGGGGATGCAATGTTCCAGAGGCCCATTATATTCCCTGGGTCGCAGTCATACTAAGCACACATTTCAAAATTTGGAACCAGCGAAATTATTATAGTTGTGAAATTAGCCTCTTTTCCAACACATACAAGTTTCATGACTAGGTCTATATTCCTCAATATTATTGTTTTCACAGGCCCAAATTACATCTTCCCCTACGCTTTATTTCTACTGGTTGAGTTGAATGTGCAAATGAATCTGCACAGAATCGCATACATGCAGGTTCACCTAGCTAATATTTAAGTCAAACTATCCTCTACCTGGTTTGAAAGAAGGCAGTATGTTGACCGGTACCAAGGAAGGTGTCTTGGCATGTACTGCAGATATAAACTGTAGGACAGAGCGTAATATATTGCATACAAAGTCTGCAATAGGTGCTGTGTGTGCGTGTGTCTGTGGCTGCTTTTTGAAAGGAACATAAATTTATTTTCTGTTTTCCATCAGGTAAAGCTGTCTGTACTGAAAGAAGAAAAACGTCTTCTCCAGCTCCAGCTAAAAGTTAGGTCTGCAAACATGAACCTGCAGCATCCAATTGGCGGCACTTTTGATGCGACTCCCAGCGAAGACATATCAGCTCGTCTTCGAAAGCTGGACGACAACGGAATTGCAACTCCTCGTTTGCAGTGTCTCACGGAAAATGAGTCGGATGTGGCGGCGAGTCTTTCAGCACTTGCTGCATCTCTGGATGCTGCATTTAAGGCAAAGGGCCTGGCCTCTTTTCATGCAGCACCAGCCACAAGCACTGCACAGCCGGTTGTGGATGTTGTGCCTGAAGTTCGTAAGGCAGTTCACATTCAGAGGACTATCGGAGTTGAATGCTCCGTGCCTACGACATCTGTCGGAATTGGAGACGGAGATGTTTCAATGGAAGCCACGAGAGGGACCACAGAGGAATCTGGCACTCAAACCATGTTTGAAAAAAGCCTTAAACGGCACGAATCGCGGCAAACAAACACAGATTTGGACTGGAACATAGAAAAGAAAAAAAGGAGACAGGAAGATCTTCAAATGACTCGCATTGAGCCCACATCCGTGAAGCCTGAGAGGCAGCCTTTTGTCGACCGTGCCACTCAAGTCGACACCAAGAAGGTAGCTGTGGATGCCGCCACAGCCACTGAAAGAGTTTGTCTGGTGGATGCATGTGTTTCTGTCTCTGCCAAAACTCCAGCTGTGCCCAAAACGAGAACTCTGCATCAAAGCTGCCAAACACATCGCATTTTGAAAGGCAGCATTGGCATTCAGGTGACTCCACCACCCACCAGAAGGCGCGACGTCTGCATCCAGCTCGATCTGGTCGACAGACGCCATGTTGGATTGCAGGTGGATACACGGCCAGTTGTTAAGAAGCCGCCGACTGTCTCTGTAGGGTCTGGCGATAGCAGCGTTAAAGAAAATTCCCGTGCCATTACAACGTGCTCGGTTGCTGTGGGAAATCATATCAACCTGTGCGACAGTGGGGTCGGAACTTCTTTTGTTGTTTCAAAGCAATCACAAGCCAGTGGGGAATGTTCCGTCTTCGACAGCTTCTGCAGTAAGTGTGAGCTGAAGCAGACAGAAACCATCGGCGTAGGAGACGCAGACGTTAGTGTCACTTATTGCGAAGGCTGTTTGCTGAAACAGCAGGACGTGATGTCACGTTCGGGAGGCTTTGGCGTCCACATCTGTGATAAGTGTAGCAGCGAGATAGAAAATGTGGCCAAGGATTTTATTGACAAAAATGTCCTGGACCCAGCCCTGCCAACATTAACTTCCCGCATTCCAAGACTGGCTTCAAGAGCAGCCAGGTCCAGGCCCACTTCGGCACCGTTGGGCTATGAAAATAGGCAGGCTCTCATGGGAAGCCCAGAAAAGGTAGAGCACTCAGAGCCACGGACCAGGGATCGCTCTCAAAAGTAAGATTCATCTGTTGGCTATAGAAAGTTTAGATGCAAACCTTTTGTGGCACAGGAACCATCACCTTCGTAACGCAGACATGCCGGCACTGTGGTCAAGAAAAAGTGATGTTGCATAGCTGCAGCTGAAGTGTATAACTGGCTTCTGTGGTGGTTTCAAGTGAAACATCAAAGTAGTTTGCTTATCAGTCTTAATAATTATTTTTCAGGCATGAGCTGAGCAGAGAAGTAAAAGCTGCCTGCAAGGTACTCAACGACTACCTCATGAAGCCGGAGAGGGGAGACCCAAACAAGTTGGTACGACATTGCTTTCCTCCCTCTTTGTTACATCTTAGAGGGTAGATTTCTCAACTGTCCCTTTCAGAAAACGGCAGTGACTCTGATTCAGCAAGAGTGGTTTCGAGTGGCGAGCCCAGCGAATGCCGATCCCAATATCGTGGAAGATTACATGGATGGTTTTGAAGAGTACTCACGGCATCTTCTCCACCGAATCGTCAACATGGCTGACGTTAATGTGAGGACAATATTGACGGGTTATTTTTTCACATGATTTGCACATTCGTCGAATTGGCCCGTGTTGCCTTTTCAGGGAAATACTGCGATGCACTATGCCGTCTCTCACGGAAACTTCGACGTCGTCAGCGTTCTCCTCGACTCTAAGGTCTGCGATGTCAGCAAACAGAATAAGGTTAGTCTTCCAGTTATCACTAATGGACATCCAGTTTTTTATGTTTTTGACGTTTTCTCTTTTGCACACACCAAGGTGCTATGTCCTAAAGCTACAAAGACTCACAAATGAAAGAAACCAAAAGTGTACTGCAAACAAATTTGTGGGATAGGGATGACTGACAAGTACATGAACGTGAGGTCGGTATGTACAGGGATCAGGGAGCTCCATGGCATTATCAGCACCCCTGGGGCTTCTTGAAGTCCCGTAAAGGCATTCCCTCAAATTCTTCCGGGTAACCACAGGTCCCGTTGACAAGCGCAGATGATGGCAGTCGCTCGTGGATCCATGTTCCATTGCAGTTACACTCAATGAAGTTCCCTGAAAAAAGGCAGAATTTTGTCTTACACAAAGGTAATGTTCCACGTAGGAACATGTTCTCTTAGACTTCAGTGTACTAGCTGCCTTTTCTCTATACCTGTCGTTTGCTTTCTTGGTTGTGCCTACTCCTAGGCTGAGTATCAGACACAGAAAAGGGCATCTTGCTTTTTCTTAATGTGACAAGTCCATTCACACTTGCTGTTGTAGGCGAGTAAAGATGAGGGAGGTGTTTTCGATGTTAGTAATACCTTTCTGCGTTGTTGGCAAAGTGGACATTGCTATCATGGGGGGTGATGATTTTAGCAATTAATAGTGTAGTTAATTATTACCAAAACCAAGACTGTATAAAAATGGTGCAGAGTTGTTACAGTGACATACCATTTAAAGCTAGGAGTGTCAGCTGGTTCCAAACGGGCATCCATGTGTTGGGATTCAACTGCTGGAGGTAATTGTCAGCCAGGTTGACTTCCTTGAGAGCAAACATAGCCCTGAACATGTTCCCTGGTAACTCTTTGAGCAGATTGGAGCTGTAATAGACAGTATGTTTCATCAGAGAGTTTGTGTAGTCACGGTTTGCTACATCTGGTTGTGACAAATGCAGCATAAAGATGGCAGTCAGATGCAGGAAAAAAAAAAAAAGGTTGCTCATCATGTTGTGCCTATTTTGTGCTATTCCAACTTGCAGCACCAATATTACAATTTGACATGATCCTTAGACAAAACTCATAAAGTGAAAGGAAAATATAATTCTTCTGTTGCAAATAACTATAATTCCAGAGAAGCATATTGAAACTGAGCTAGATCATGAAATATATATCTGCTTAGAATTTGTCCGGGCTTACCCGAGGTTGAGAGACACCAGTGACGGATTTGGGTCCCTAAAAACCTCCCTATGGATCTCTAGGATCTTGTTGTGAGACAGGTCGAGCTGGCTGAGTGCAGGAAGGTTGCTGAAGGCTCCACTTTGTATAGTCTCGATGCAGTTTTGAGACAGTTTGACAATCTGCAAAACGTGCAGGCCATCAGGGAAAGCCCTGCGGGACACCCGGGATATGTCGTTGCGGCTGAGGTCGACCATCTGCAACTGCCCAAGGTGACGCAAGTTTTGGGTGGAAAAATTGGCCTGCTGCGTCGTGTTGGACAGAATTGCGCTTTGGAAAACCATTTCTGCCAGTTCCGTTAGGCTAAGTGTCACGTTGGTTACTTGCTTCAGCCCCTGCGCTGCAGCCGGGGCTCTTGAAACCGATCGTTTGGTTGGGGGTTGGGGTAGTTGGTTCGACGTGGATGGAATACTTGTGTTGTTCCTTGTTGCAATCACCGTAATAACTCTCTTTTGTTCTTCATGTTCCTCGGTTAGCACACCTGTAATGGAGCAGTTTTGCGCCGTTATACCAGTCAGAAAACTCGATTGGCCGGTGAGGAGGTTCTCGGACAAGAAATTGTGTTGGAGCTTTGTGTCGATGAACGCCACCTGGCGGACACGTATATCTTGCAGCCAGTCACGAGAGAGCTGAAGGAGGGAGCCATTGGGATGGTTTGCGTTGAACAGGACCAGTCTGTCGACAATGCGGTGTCTGAGGTTCTCTGGGCCATCCATGATTGACTGGGGACACTCGGGGCCGCTGCAGATGACTGTGGTGAAGGCACGCTCTCTACCGCCTCGAAGGTCTCTGTTATTGACCATTAGGCATAACCATGGGTAACGGGTGGCACCAGAACAGTCGGTGCCGGCATTTGTTTGCATCGTGAGTGAGACTAGCAGAATGAAGCAGAAGTAGACTGGAGCCATTCTAGAAACTTGGTACGAGTTAATGAGCGTTAAAATTGATCAATGTATTTTTTAGAATCTTTTGCACGTAAGCCTGTTTGTGAGAACAGAGCAGACTTACCGTCGTCTGTTATTGACAGCCCGCCTTCCTGGACAGCAATAGGACGCGTGTCGAGCCACTTGGTATCTGCGGGGAGTCCAGTTGGTTACGACGGTTCCTATCTGGAAATACGCTGCGCTCCGCGTGCATTTTGTTTACGTCGGGCTTGTTTGTTCTCCGGTTTCCCGGGGGTGAAAGAAGCTTCCTATCTTTGGAGGTCACCAGAAGTGCTAGAAGGGATGTGATCACCTAAACACAACCTTGCAGCAGCCACTGGACATGTATCATGACACATGCTGCTCTTATGTTGGGTTCAAAGCAAGACTTTCGTATTATATATTTTTTTATTATGCTCTTTCTGCTTCGACTACTTTTTTACACTTCAATGCACTTCCTGTACTGTTAGAAACCTATCAGGAAAAGAGCAGCTGCCCACATATGGTTCGGTACAGCTATCTGGACCCTTTCTGGTTGGGTGTCTTACATGTGTGACCACTTCCAAGTGGTTCTGTACTCTTCTGTTTCTTTGTTATTATTTATTGCAGTACTTCAACAGCTTTAGGAAGGTATTGCAAGAATATCCAAGTAAATAGCAACCGTAACACACAGAACCAATGTAACAAATAATGGCAACATGCAGAATACTACGGCTTAGACACAGGACACTGACTGAATAACAAGATGATCAGCATGCACTCAGAACAAGGGATGTGCTTTCTCTAGAAGAAAAATGCATTCCCATCAAATACGTTCCATACCTTGAGTAGGTGGTGAAGATTGGGTGCAATGCCACTTACTGGTCTTTAATGAAAGTAACCAAGTGGAGCACCAGGTAGAATTTATGCAATCATTGGCAAATAAAAAAATCGAACAAGTAACACAAGTGTGCACATCAGAGAAAGCAAGCTAAACTTTGTCTGACCGATATTCCCATCGTCGATAAAAACATATCCACTGACAGAAATTTATCAAAATCTGCAGTGTACATTGTTATTTCTGACTTTACCTTTTTTCTTTCTTGTGTTGAAAGGCAGTTGGAGCCCCTGTATTAAAAACATGTTTGAAGAAATATTCTTGGGTTGGTGATGAGCCGTTCCTGGCAGGAGAGCCTTCAACTTATCTCTGTTGCAGAGATGGCATTTTCTCACGTTGCATGGCTCAAGGACGGAGCCAGTTGCCGTCGGGAGGAATGGGCTGGCATATTTCCACTGGGTAACGGAATATGCATCGTAACATGGCTGTAATATTGTAGGCAGGTTACACGTGCATGATGCTGGTATCGCTGGCCGAAGTGAAGAACGACACGCACAGACACGTCGTCCAGAGGCTCTTCCAGCTGGGTGATGTCAACACAAAAGCTACTCAGGTAATTACATTGAAACTATGTTTTTAATTATGCTTAAGTTCAATAAATTTATACTGAATGAAGTAGTAATTATTTAAGCTACTCTTAATTTACTCCTAATATAGTTAATTATTAAGTATATCTTAAAGGCTACTTTTGGTTTCCTGAAATTTGTTCTGTTAAGCTTTACTTTCTATTCTCATTATTTCTATTAAATATAACAATATAGATTGTTAGAATTTTGATTTAGCTTGCTTACTTTTAGTTTATTTATACCCAGGCTAAAAGAGTATGCATTAATTAAATTAGGTTAATTGAATTCATGTTAATGTAGCTAAACTTTAATCAAATTTAGAGCTTTAATTATGTTTTCTAAAATACTTTGCCTACCTCTTGTGCTAAGTGTTCTAAAGTATGCTAGAGAAGAGCTGATACCTGTTTGAATGCAATCAGAACGGCCAGACCGCTCTGATGTTGGCAGCCAGTCACGGACGCCTGGAGACGGTCAAGCTGCTCTTGGAAGCCGGAGCTGAACCCAATGTGCAAGACAACGAAGGCTCTACCGCTCTCATGTGTGCCTCTGAGCATGGACACATTGAGATTGTGCGTGCTTTGCTTGCCCATCCCGATACAGAACTAGGCCTCGTGGACAGCGTAAGTGCTTCCATCGTCTGCTATTCATTCCTCTTGTAAAACTTGGGACTTTGCACCTTCAGGACGGCAGCACCGCTTTGCAGATAGCCATGGAGGCTGGGCACAAAGATACTGCCCTTCTCATCTATGCCAGCAGCAACTTCTCCAGAGGAAGCTCTCCGGTTGGTCCTCGGGCTATAGTTTAGTGTTCTGTGCAGGCTGTCTTAACAAGATTATTCTCATTTATACGCAGTACTCTTCTATGAGAATCCGCAAAACGACTCCGAGATCAACACCTCCTCCGAGCCGACCTCCAAGAACTCCACCACCACCAAGGTAGGTGGAATAGTTAGCATACACACTGTAAAACAAACAAGGTCATAAATTAAATGGGAGGCTTGCCTCACACCACGCATAGATTTTTTAACAGAAACACATAGAAAAGTGCAAAATACCTGTCTTGTACGACTAAAAAATTATATTTTTTGCTATTTCTTTGTGTCTTCTAAAAGCCCTGCACGATCGAGGAGATCGTCATCGTCCCACTGACCACCAACGTTGGACCAGTGGATCATTGGAGACTTTCACAAAACTCGCCTTCCCTTGGAAGATGTATTTGAGCTGTTTTGGCTTCTTGGCTGCTTTTCTTTTTGTTTTCTTTTTTTGGGACCTAATACTGTAACTTAGCACAGTCTACACATTTTTAGAGATGTTTTGTAAGGAAATACTGTTGTTTGGAGTCTAATCATGAACAAAGTTAGTAGCTCATGTTGAGACTTGAAATAATGTTCAAATGACTAGTTGTAGACACATTCCACGGCATAGGAGGCAGATGCCTATTCCCACTTCCTGTCTGTCACCATTGCTAGCATTACCACTTTTGATGTAAACGTACTAATAGGATCGATATTTGCTAATCGAGGTTTCAGAAGCAGTACAATCAAATATTTGGGCTTCCAAAAAGAGATGTGGGCTTTCAGTACAGCGAGGACTCGTTGGGTGCCTTGGTTACTGTCAAGAAATGTTGCAGACAATTCTAATTGCATGGTTCTATGCAATCTAATTTTACATGGTTTTACCTTCTTGGTAGGAGACCATTTAACTTGGAGGAAAGGTTCATGGCACATCCACGTATGCAGCTCAGACTTCTGATTTTTTTTTAAGCATACATTGTATTGGAAAAACTGTTCCAGAGCTCTGCTTTGATCAGCTCAGTGTAAAATTATCTCTTGGACAAATTCTAAAAATGCTTCTTTCGCTTCATTATTGTTGAACGCTGTCCTCATCCGTCCCGTGTCCTTTCTTTTGTTTTCTCCTTGCGTTCATTTACCATGTTTGGTGATATTTTGTTTTTCACAAGGTTTGCCTTTAAGGGTACAGTCTGCTGCTTTGTTAATAGTATTCTATTTACTAGGTGTTTTAGTTGTCTTACCCTGCCCAGTTCTGAGGTGAAAAGCCAGTCATGCATTACTTTTGGAAGTGAAGATGTTGTCAGTAGGTACGCTACTTTTACTGAACCTGTCACATTTTCTCACTTTGACATACTGTGACATGAGTGTAACTTTCTACACTGCTCACCTATTATACTCTTTTTATCGTGCTCACCTGGGGGCCTTACACACATTTTGAAGGAAGATCTTTTATTAACTCATTCATTTTTATTAACTTATTTTTGTTGCATGCAGCATCGAAATGAACTTTCACAGTAAGGAAAGCATCAGGAGTTGACTGATTTCTCAAGCAGTGTTGCTCCATGTCATCACCTTTGTGCTCTGCATCACATGTGAAATGTCATTTACTGAGTGTTAATGTCCACATTCTTTTTGAAAACTCTGACAAACAGACAGGCAAAGTGCAGCCCTAGCCTTTCACATCTGGGTTTTTATGAATGGGACTTTGTGAAGCCTGTCTGAGGGCACTCAGAGGGCACCTGCCAGCAGTGATCTAATGCTCTAACATATCCTCTCAAGCTTTCACGAAGTGCTGTTATCTCAAACAGAAGAAACAGGTATATGCCTCACAGAGGTTGTGGAAAACTGTAAGCACCAACAGGAAATGAAGATGTAATACACTGACAACTGGTGTCATCTTGGTTCAGTTTTGAACCGTGGATGTATTGATTGATTCTCTTCGATACAAACAATGCCGTAAGCTTTGGAAGCCGCAGTATTTGCGGGAGTGTCACTTTTGGCACCTTCAAAATGAAAGGAAAAAGGGTAAATTTCTGAGCTCATCCTTCACGACAGTGCAAAGCCTCTGAAGAGAAATAAATTGGATCTAGTAATTTACAGGATTGACTTTTTTTGTTTGTTTTGCCTCTATGGGTGGTGGTAGAAAATTCTTGTATATACCGGGCTTTT
>JARGYV010041032.1:0-16276 GCA_029532675.1 Ornithodoros moubata | reverse complement strand
ACCCCCCACCACAACCAAAAAGAAAAGCATGAGATCAGATTTAAACCATGTTATTGCCTTTGTACTTCTGCACAGCACTGCACGTCGATATGATCAGGCACAGATTATTATATCAATAAATGTATTGTGCATCTCTAGATATGTTTTATATCTGACAGACAGAGGCTCAATCAAGATGGCCAACCATTCGAGCCTGAGTCATCTCTGGAGCATGACTTTTAACATTAAAAATAATTTTGCTTTTTTAATCGCACCACCAGTGTGTAACAGCAGGTGCTGATTACTGGAGGCTGCAATCTGCATTTGCTAACAGCTGCTACAAAGGTGGAAGATAGTAGACACAGACATTTGATGTGTATGGCTCCGTGAAGCCATCCTACATTGCTTCGGGAGCATGAAATGATTTTATATGCACTGAGCTGCACAAAAGAAAACAATGAATTAGGGGCGGCAAAAAGCTGACCCAGAAATGCTTGGAACATCACCAGGGAAAAAAAAAAAGGATTTGGGCCCAGAAGCCACACAATTTGACTTCAGCTTGCAAGAAAATTCCCCACCTTGAAAGGTTCTCCTATCATTCTAGTGGACACGTTTTTCTAAACAGCATAAACAAAGACGGAGCAACACAAGGCTCACGCTTGGAAGTGAGCTAATAAAGCCTGCTCCGCCGTGACGATAAGAACACCTTGGACTACAACAGTAGACTTGAGAGAGGTTGCAGCACGTGGTGATTCTTACATATTCAAAATTATAGGTATTTGCTCAGGCAGCCTGCCGAGTGAAGTGCACTTTGTTGAGGTTGAGACACAAAATTCAACGAGATACAAAATAAATACACTTTGACAATTATTCAATTATTTTACATGGAAGCAAAAGAGACAAGCGAGAAGAAAAAGAGCGGAATGTAGAGAACAGGAAAGGCACGAACTGGCGATGGCACATTACTACATAATGCCAGGTGGAGGATCCTGACACGCAACTAGGACCGTGCACTTTTCCTTAAAGCGACTCGCAGGTTGTAGCGACTAGGTTGCGCAGGGAACATCATTCTTGTGAAAGCAACGGTTGCCGGGGAAGAAAACGAGAGGAAAGAGGTTGTTTTTATGTTGATGGTACTGTTCGTCATCAAGTTTTGTCGGAGGTGTGGTAAACTCGGAAGGAAGTGGGGATATGTGAAGTTTCCAAGTGCCCACTGGTGAACGTAATCTGAGAGTGTTCTGGTTTCAAATGACGTAGGAACTGAGAATTACAAGCATTCAAAGACATCCATTTTTTGTCTGCTCCTTAGGAACAGTGTGGCTACATCGTTGATAGTCACAAATTAAAGTTTTTCTCAAGCAGTGTATTCTTCGCCCGACAAAGAGTTCAGCGCCCTCTATAGGGACAGAGCTCACCACCGAGACAGCCAATGAAAGAAACAGAGGTGAAAATGTGTCACAATTGAGCCACGCGTTATTGCATCCAGCCTCGAGGAATTATCCCCCTGTGCACATCTACCGCATTTGTCCGGCTAATAAATTAAGATATAGGTAATACTGGCGTAACGTAGACACAACAGGGACGACGACGAAAAGGGTGCCTTCAACTGGAGTGGACAACAAGTCACATTCCTTTGAAGAAAGCACATTGCCACAACTCGGTTCGTCGTGTGGAAAGTTCACTTCAAAAGCATCAAACAGAAAAGCATTTTCACCTTTTGCTCTTAACTCTTTTGCCCATTTGACTGGTCATACATTGTTCAAAAGATGCCTTCAGGGTGAGGTCACTCTCATCTCTTCCCAGGTCTTTGTGCAAGCTGTGATTTGCATACAAATTTCTAGCATACTCATAAGACTAAAAAGATGAAGGAAAAAAAAAAAAAGGGTGTCAACCTGTATATGTACTATCACACTAACAAACCCCTATGCGACCTCACCGCAGGGCAGCAATTTTTGTAAAGACATGCTCAAACTTTACAACTCCGAAATTTGTCCAAGTGTGACCCCATTGTGCCATGGTTTTCCTTATTATGTCCCAGTATTCTTATTCTACCCGACCGGGAACTTCTTCAAATGGCACAACTGCAGCGGAGCAGAAAACAGACAATTCAAGCACGCACGAACTAATGATGCTAATTTATGTCTATGCGAGTGCTGCTATATTTGTGTGTATATGCCTACTTGCGATTGTCAAGGACAAGCACGTGAACATTAATGCATCTGCTCAAAGATACGTACTCACTTCTCATGCAGCTTCAAAGTTGCAGAATTTGACTGAATAGGAAGTAACAGTACTTGCTAAGGCTGACGGCACCCTGCACGTTGCGTACGACGAGCAGCGAAGCGAATTCTTGCACGCAAAGGTCTGAACGTTCCTCGATGCTTGGCGCTGGCAGAGGGCTTTGGGAGCTTTCTTGGTCCAATGGAAGGCTACGTTTTGCCCTTAGACAGCTGCGCAAGACGTCGTTTTGCAATTTGCCGCTGATGCTCTTTACATATGTCGTGCTTGGTTAGATCCAACTGGAGCACCTGAACAAGAGGGGTTTTGCATTGTGGCAGCATTGAAGTCAAACATTAAGGCAGAATATGCCAATGGCATGCGTGCATAGCACATAGTTCAAGGTGCAAACACAGCCCTGTGTATTGGAGGTATACCCTGGGAGGTCCCATTTTGCCACTGATCTATATTGCACTCGATAAGGGTAAAACCCAAAAAGCACATATTTGGCAATTGGCACTACAACTTCACTAATGGGCGTTGCACACTCAGAGTTGTGTTTATCATGTTTCTGTCATTTTTACATATCACTGGAAATTTTCCAGCAGTTGGGTCTTGGGCAATGTTTAAACTTTTTAGGGAGGGTGTCCACCATGATATTCTGGCATTTACATCAATTTTTGTCCAGGTATTTTTTCTGGGCTGCTTCTCACCTTCTCTATGTGAGAAAAAATCCCCCACTTACGAAACCATATAAATCACAAGTACGAGATAACAAGCATGCCATTCAGAGGCTGGAATATCTCCTGACCTGTGACATCAGAACATCTTCCTGTGCCAGCTCATTAGGAATGTTCCGAAGCACTTCCAGGGTTTCGAACATGCTCGGACAGCGTTTCTGAATGTCGCTCCTTCCCAAGAGAGATCTTAAGATGACGAGTGCCACTTTGAACAGTATCTTCACTCCTATTGGCCAAAGAGCAGAAAGGAAGCAACAAGCCCTTCGTTCAGTGAGTGACAAACGTGCAGGGAAATCACAGCGCCTCACCTTCAAAAAGAAACACGTCCCAGATCCGAAGCACAGTCGACCATGGTAGCGTGCGAGTAAATACGCACATGAACCACTCCGTCATGTACATTATGGGCTCAATACGTTGTTTCTTCTGAAATATAGAACGGTCGATCAACCAACTGATCAATCACATGTAAGAGCAGAAGACAAATACAACGACGAAGCAACGTACCAGATGTCTGTACGCTGTTGGGGATACCTTCTTGAGCAGACCAAATAAAATTTCTCCATCCAGCTGAATTGCCTCCTGCAAAGTGTATGACACAAAGCGCTTCGGTGTTCAAACATACCTTCAAAGCATAAATACACAGTGCTAACGTTTCAACTAAAAAAGGTATCTATAGAAAACACTGTTTGATGTAAAGTAGGCACTGACTGCATGCAGGTAACAAAATCCGGACATACCAAGCCAGGACTGTAGTAACCAGGCAGATATGTATCACATATGTGGACCAGGCACCAAAATGCCTGTTCTGCAGGCATGTGCATGAGGAGTACTGCAGCTAAGGGTGCCTGCGCCTGACAGTACCCGACCGCAGGATTCCGTATCGAATAGGCTTTAAGGATCCGAAACAGGTCCTCCTGTCTGTGAGAGGTGTAGAAAAGGTCGTAAGCAAAACGTGACGGTAACGATCCAGATTTTACTGGCGAAGAAGCAACCACGGCCATAATGTGCCAACCAACCGTAAGCTAAAGTATTTTGGTCAATGTCTAGCTCTGTATCAAAAATATGGTGAAATAAATTATCTAGGACACACCTTTTGTGTGATTATGTAAATACAGCTTAAAATTACAAGATTACAATTATAACAATTATAATTATTTTTAAAATATTCCAGTCCTTATCCAATGCTATTTGGAAATATTCCAGTCCAGTCCCTCATTCAATGCTACTTTGTGTTGACGTATGTCACGACACCCTTTTTGGAACTGCCGAATCAAGAGGCCTTCAAAGCCTATGCTTACCCATGCCCCTGATGTTTTGCAAACATTTCGTGATGTGGGAATTGCCTGTGCAGATCTTTCTTGATGTCTTCCACCCAACGAGGGTCCCCAGGAAGGTTATCAAGCTCCTGAAAGTGCATTCTGTACAATAAACACCGATGGTTGATAAGTACTCTGCGAGTGCTCACGTGAAACATCCCCCTTGACTTTTCTATGTCATAGTGCGCACAACAGAGGTGCTGCCACGCTGGCGCTCGAAGTGAGGACGGAATCCCTTTTCTGCTGCGCTCTTTGACCTGCAGTAGAGAGTTTTCGCCCCTCTCTTTTACCAACTAGATCCAGTGGCCTGAACCTCAAAGACACTTCCAACAGTTTCTGCCTAACCCTGACCTTTTTGAACTGCTTCGTCATGTAACGTTCCCAGTTATGCAACATGTCTCGCCATTTGAGTTCCCTGTTCCATTGAACTTGCAGAGGCACCTTGCGCAGTCTTGCAAAAGAAAACAATGAAACATCCTTAGGCTCGATAAGCTATTTCAAACAGTCCTCTGCAGTATTGTCTTCTGCAATCACACTGTCAATATGCTCACAGGGAAGGATCGGTGTACTGTGCTCCGCCAAGAAAGCCGTACTTGTCGGGCGTCAGTTCCGATGGGGTCTCGGAGCTGAGGGAACCGTTACGCTGCCTTCGCACCGTGGCCAAGCTGCTCATCGTGATGTCACTCCCAGCATCGTCAGTGTCATCATAAGACTGACCGTCTTCGTCGTCGCCTACGGTGTTTTCAGTGGCACCCGCCATTCGGTATGGCTGGGGTTACGTTTTTCTGCAAAGTGTTAGATAGCTGTAAGAAGGAGAAAAATATTTATACGAGTAAAACAATTTGTGGGAAGATGATGCGAGTAGAATACCTCGGATGTTATATAATGACCGAGCACGATATACTTGTACACGCCTGCGATTCTGGTTATGCCAGACAATACAGTAACGGCAATGCTTGCTAACGTGCTTCTCCATATAATATGCTCTCTGCTATTGTGGGCACATGCATGAGATCTGTAGATGCACGAAGTGTTCGTAGATCCTTTGAAACAAGGACACACACAATGTGCTGCTACACAACTTATAAGCTGTTAAAAAAATTTTATTGTATCGTGGTACGTTTCTCTTTAGGACTTTTTTTCTTTTTTTCTTCTTGTTTTAACAAGAATCGTGTTCATTATTTCGAATGCCTGATCTTTAGCAATGACTCCCATTCGCTACCGCGAAAATATTTATAGGACACGGGTGACTTAAGTAAACGTAACGTTATTTGCGAAACAGAGCAAACATCATCTTGGACGAGAGATGCCTCGTAGCCAACATAACCAATATCTTGTTCGCACTCCGTGTTGTTATTATTTTCAAGCCAGAACATAAACATTCGCACGAAACATTCCTGACATACATCGCCAGAAGTGAGCATCTGTGAACAGACGCCTTATCAGACAAATACTCAGATCTTACTAGACAACCTTCCTGCCGTAAGCACACGTATCTCACTCGTATCAGGGTCATTGGTTACCGTCTGAGCAGTTTTCTTCTTGTAGGGCACAAGTGACGAGAGGTTAGTTCATTAAACACAACAAAATGATAGGATAAACAATACATCCGCCTTTGGAGAGCAGACTGCGTGTTGCCAACACTACCTATGTTGCCTGCGCTAACTATTACTATACCTGCGCCTTCCTGATTACGGTTGAGAGTGTAAACTTCGGGTATACTCCTGATTGTTGAATATTGTATAGGTTACAATATTATCCGGAGTTTTCCTTGGAGTAATTTTCAGTAGCCAGATGAGGATATGAGTGAGAAAGACGATGGTCATAAAAGAGTGGTATTTGACAAGAGTCTAGCAACATTGTAAAGCGAGAACTGGGCAACGAGCACGAGCAGGTGAACGAGAAGGAAGGATCTCAGATGCGGTGGTGTGATGTTGTGATTCGTGTTGAATGCGAGTTATCTGCTGTTACGCGAACGAATTCGGCACCGTTGCTCTACAGGGGGCAGTAAGAGGCAGCTGAGGCACCGCTGATGACATATTCTGACTGGCAATGAGTGATAGCCAACCGTTAGGGATTTGCATTGAAGAATGGGACGCTCTGGAGAACGAGTACGTCAGTTTGGAGGTACGCTATTTTGAAGGTGCTTTTACTGACAACTCTGTACCGTGACGTAGCGTATGACGTGTTACTAATAAACCTCATCGTTATATGTGTTTAATAATGAGCGGCATGATAAGTTGACGGTTTGCCATGGCTGTTAGAAAGACCGCAGAGCGCGACAAGATCGCGTGTCCGATTCGAGGACGAAACCAGTCGCATGAGGAAAAAAATTTTGATTTAATCGTATGTACCACTGAGCATCCGTTGGCATCGATAGGATGCCATGTGACGGTGCGCTGGCTTAGCCCAGTTGGTGACAGCGCTCGGAGACTGCAGATCAATATAGCAACGTTCGGTACAGCGAATATATTAAGAAATATGAAGAAAGGGATTCTTCCGGGGTTGTGCGCTTGGTGGATGGTAGAGCTGGGCAATGGCGATGTCTGCGGACTTTGTGCTCTTTGTACGGTTTTAGGCCATTTTGGAAGCATTTTTGGAGATTGTTCGCACGTTTTTTCGAAGGGTGCAAGGAGTTGCTTGGAAAATTACTACTGAAGACACTACGCTTCGGAGAAGGGTTGAAGGAGTTACTTGGAGAATGACTATTGAAAATAATCCCAATAACTGACACTTGAATTATGCTTACAAGTGTAGTACTTTGCCCATGAGGCAAAGTATTACACTTCTCACTGCCAGTTTTGAAGAAGTTATAAAGTGAGCATCGTTTTGCAGTCAGTCTTGAGCATGTTCTATATGAACCAAACTAGAATCTGGTGTCCTAACGGAATTTCTCAAAAGGCAAGATAGCAGCGCGTCTTAGCGTACATAGTCTGCGTAAACAGCTGATAATATTTGGCTCCGTTTGCAGTCTGCGCTATCAAAGCTTTGCCAGCCATTTTAACCAGTTGTAGTATGAATGACACGCTGGCAAGTAATTCACTTAATACAGACAAAATTTAATTCTTTCAATTTAATTGCAATTGAAATATATAATCTTCAAATATTTTGTTATTATTTTTTCTTAATTTTCCTGCTGGGAAGTATATAGTTCTAGAACCTGCCTCAGAGCCCAGATGTGTGGATTCTGTTCAGTGTGGGTTTCATCTTTTTGGGTACTTCAAAGAAAGGCATGATGCCCCACTGTTTTCTCTTTCTTCCCAGAAAACATACCGCAATTACCTACAGCTGATGGGACAGCTGCAGAAAGCGCAGGACACGTGCGTGAAAGAATTGCAGCATCACCAGTACCGGACATCCCAGATAATACAGTCCTTGTCCAAGGTGGAACCGGAACCAAAGTCCGAAGACGCGCTACGGAAGGCAGACTTGCTGCGGAAGACCGAGGCCAGGCAGGCCCAGCTGGATGACCTGGCCCAGGACCTGCCCAGGCCAAATGGGTGCGGAGTGGATCTTGCATATTAGTTCTTGTGACGTGGCTTCACTGGTTTTTGGCCCTACCGGCTACTGTACGCATTGTCCGTGAGCTTCTAGTTGTTAGCAGGGTCCATAGCCCCTAACTTGTCCTCATTTTATGTCTTGCTGCTTTAGTCGTGGAATCGGTTGGTTAAGCACAGCTTTCCCGTTTCAGTATCTACCTGCAGATTGTCCTTGGCAGTGTAAATCTCTTCCTCAAGGATGCGGAAAAGTAAGAGGCTTCGTCCCAGTACGGTCTGTACGATCTTCCTTGCGCAAACTCTTGATCCCAGATTTCCCGGCTCTGTTTCCGTCCTTCAGGTTTAAATATAAGACGGAGTACGAGCAATTTAAACTGAAGGTGACAATCTGCATTGTGATCTGGTCCATCCTCTGCATCATTTCCAGCTACAGGTATCCACGTCGATGCAGCCAAGAGCATGCTTTAATGCTGTCTTTCTTGCAGAGTGATTGATGCCATTTTGCACTTCCTCTTGGTATGGTATTACTGCACGTTGACGATACGAGAAAGCATCCTCTGCGTCAATGGCTCGAGGTTAGTGCCGTGCTCAGTACGGACTCTGGCAACGTGCTCACAAATTCTGACGATTCGTACAGAATAAAAGGCTGGTGGCGATTACATCACTTCATCACTACCGCACAAGCAGGCATCATCATAGTGTGGTAAGCTCTGGCACAGTTAATTGTATGGGTTTGTGCATCGTCTGCGACGCTTCACTTTTCCTTTTCAGGCCTGACGGGGTTATTTATAGGATGTTCAGGCTGCAGTTTGTAACATACGTCTGCGTCATAAGTAGGTTGACATTACGTTTGCAATGACTCTGTGTGTAGTAACAGGTTAACTGTGCTTTCAGGCTTCATTCAGTTTTGTCAGTTTTACTATCAGCAAGGCTGCCTTTATAGGTTAAGAGCACTGGGTGAGGGCCACAACATGGACATCACAATCAGTAGGCATTGCTGTCGCATTGTTGCAGGCAGCGTCGGCTAATTGTGTGGGCTAAATTTTTCCTTGCAGGCGGTTTTCGTTCGTGGATGTGGCGGGGTCTGTCTTTCCTCCTACCATTCTTGTATTTCGCATATGTGAGTTTTTTTTTAAACACTGATGTTTCGCAGCTGCGTGCATGTAGTGTAGCATAACACCCTGTGACCTGGCTATTTCCATCCAGATGCTTCAGGCATATAACGCGTACACGCTGTACCACCTCAGCAAGCTTCCAGAGTGCAGCGAATGGCAGGTATGTATTTGCACAACTCGGCTGCTCATCAGTGTCGGAACGATACTTGTGTTCGACAAGAACATTGTCGGTCAATTTATGCGGGGCCGGACTGACAGATTGACTGCGAGCTTCCTGCAGTACAAGATGATTGCGATTCACAGACGACGGAAAAGAAAGCAGTCCGTGCTGTGGCGGACTGCTTTCTTTTGCCTGCCTCTCGCGTGAAGCGTTTTTCATTTAAACCTTAGCAGGTTCTCTGCAGCACTGATTACAACCGTAAACTCTTTACCGCAGGTGTTTGTATCTGCCCTGGTGTTCCTAATCCTGTTCCTCGGGAACATCACGACGACGTCATACGTCATCCTCAACAAGCTCAGGGGACGCACTCTAGTTCGGAGGTACAACAGGTCGGATCATGTGCACAGCAGCTGATGCGGACGTTGGTTACGGGTGCCTCTTTTTCTGTTTACGTTGTCCCGAAGTTGCGAGTGAAAACGTGGGTGTATTGGTTGTGTGTGTTTTATGTGCGACACAATAGAACATCCCGCGAAGCCTGTCCGTACCGGAAGCTTGCTTCTGTACTTTTCTCAGTGCCTAATGCCGACGTCAATCTAACGGGTGAACTTTAACGTTATATTGTAATGCCTGCTGATTTATAAATGTTGGCACACTTTCGGTAAGGAAAGCGGTAATATTGTTCTCTATTGCTTTCATGTGCCTGCTTGGCTTGCTACTTAATGAACCAGAATGCATGAAATGCGAAATAGCAGAAAGATTAGTGTGCATGCTCTTGTCGCAAAAGTGCCTGTGCCGCATTTAATGTATATTTGGCCCTTTTCGCGGTGCGTCACGCCGGTAGCTCTCGGTGTGCAGAAGAGATGCCCACGTGACGTACGAACGCGGCTTTGTATCGCATTTATTCCGATTCCGAGGAGCGTACGCGGGAATCGTTTTCAGGTATAGTCCTCTCGACGTGAGGCACTGTGTCCGTATTTAAAGTACGAGTCAACTAAAAGGCGACAGTGATCTAACGCACAAAGTCTCCTGTCTTTTGCAAACTCGACATAATGCCAGGAAGCTGTGTACTATAGACTTTGCAATTTCCTTGTGAAGGATGTGTTTGCAGCTGGTTTTGGAAGTACACTGGAGATGAGGGGCTGACGCAATATTATTTAGGAGTGTACTCCGTTTTCCAATTTAGGATCTCTGTATTACAATGATGATAGGAATAAATGTTCTGTGCAGTTTGTTCGCACTGCAACAGGTGTTACATTCTCAGCACCAAACACTGGCTAAGACTCATTTGAGTGCAGCTGCTGTACACTGGAGTAAAGCCAAAAGACCAAGGCACTTGAGAACTGTATTGAGTAAAGTACAGAGGTCATAATGATGACAAAATCGTGCGACACCAATACCCCAATAAGTGAAGTGGCGACATACGAAATTGTGAGGTATTGTGTTGGTGCGCAATTCTTATATACGCGAAGAAAGAATACACAATTCAGCATTTTGGAAGTGGCAAGAAATTGGCAGAAATTGTTTTACTCTGTATCATGTAGTTATCCCTTAGCCTGCCAACAGATCTGTGCAAGAGAAGGGATTACATGGCAGTTAGGAGTCCCTAAAGTGTCTGCTCCTTATATCATTGTTTTGACAGTGAAAGAGGCTCTAAATAAAGCTTCTTGTATCAACATGGAAAAAGGACGCCTCAGTAAGCAGAGGTCTTAGCATCCTTTGCATATTGTGTACATTTCCGAGTTAACGTCCGAAACTATGGTTTCATCAATGTCTGTCATTCTGCACTAAGACCATTTGCCATAGAGTATGTAGATAATAAATTGAACTATTGTGTAGCCTTTGGAGCGCTGGCACGGAAGAACTGTGCCACCAATAGGTGTAAAATACTTGTGTCCAATGGCACTGTGAGAGACCTTGAAATTTCCTCGTGCATTATGGGAAAAAAGCATAGTGCCTGCGAACGCGTGCTGGATGCCCTTTCTCAGCAATCCCAGCGTGTCTCGGAAAGCTACTTGCAGTCTATTTCTGCAAATCGGCAGCTGTCTTGATTGTACGTTGTAGCTGAGATTCAAGCTTTAGGGCCTTTCTTGGTGCAAAATTGATGAAGTAGCGTTCTATTTTTCAACAAGTTTGACAACCGGACCTCTTTCTGAATGCCATTTTCGCACCTTAGCGGTCCCTGAAGGTACTTTTGTGGTGCCAAAAAGCCTGACACATTCAAAACATAGTGCGCAATCTTGCCTTCTCCATGTCTCACAAAGCCTCTCACCCTGATAGGGGGATATCACATTGAATACGACCCTCTGGACACTGCTTTACGAGACGCAGTGCTCAACGAAAGACAACCGAAAATTGGTGAAAGTAATTTCATGAATATAACCTGTGCAGGATGTCTCGGCCATCATGTAGGCCCCCATGTGTCTCCTTTTAAACAACCTTGATGAATGACAGCTGAGCCAACCCACGAAGGAAGTTCCAAAATGCACGGGAAAGGCACTCCCGGATCTGGAACAAGCAGTACAAAAACTGCCATAAAAAAGAACCAGGTGATGCATGCAACAGGTCACGTGGTCAAACGTTGTCAGTATGAAAGAAGCACGTTTTTGTGCCACTATTGAATGACGCAAGCCTGCGTTATGCTGGCCAGAAACCTTCGGATCCCTCCTCCCGGTCTGCTTTGAGGGCATCCATCGAGCCCCCCTTCGCAGTCGCCACCTGGCGGCGTCACGGCAGAAGGCAGCACGTTGCGGAGGGGAATAGTCGTCTGCACGTCACCGCAGCCCTGGGGCACGACCAACGGTTCCTGGCTCGAGGCTAACTGTCACCTGGGCAGCGGTGTTCGGTTGGGCCGGTTGTCCAGAATCTTCTCGATTTCGCTGAGCACGATGGGGCCAAGTTTGGGAACCACCTGTATTTCAAGAGCGCCAGGATACGACCACCTCATTTTCAAATTTATAGCACTCCTTCCTTCTCGGCGACATAGATATACATATATACCTGTAAAGCGGCCAAATGGTCGTACAGCTGATCCGCTGACGATGCTCCCACCAGGACACTGTGGATGTTTTCCGACTTGAGGCACCATGCTGCAACAGAGAACGCTGTGGCCCTCTGTCCTGTTAACATTTCTCACGTCTTTACCAATAGTGAGCTGGGTGCAGGTGCAGCCCAGCTTTTCGGCAATGAAAGACAGTTGCTGTAGTTTCGTCTGGTGCCTGGGGCCTCTACCACCTTCTTCGCTGATCCCTTTCTCTGGCTTGTCTACTTTGTCCGTCACTGCCGAAACGTAATGCTGAAAGTGAACAGAATGCGTTACGGAGAGTTCCCCGTACGTGATGCGTGTCTCTAACCCTAAACGATCCACGTGATAATAGGTGGACTCCCTCGTCGAACTTTCCCGCCAACAGCCCGAAGGCTTGGGGAGACCATGATATGGTGCCGATACCTTGAAAGGACACCAAGTTAACTGACATACACAATATGTACACGTGTCCCTTACTGGTGGGCTCGCAAATGCCGCTTCACAAATGGGCTATATAGCATGTGCACATGGTTGTTCACTTACCTATCTTGTGGTTAAGCTCTGGAAGTTGCACTTCGACCTTCTCTCTTTGAAACATGTGGTACTCCGTCTGTTCAACGATTGGTGGAATCAGATGACACTGTCTGGCAACTGTGTACGCCTCCTGAGTTGGAACCGCAATGACAGTCAATTTTCCACTTCCAACAGCGCCTCCTGAGCAATACTTGCCATGATCTCAATGGTGGTCCACCTGGACGAGCCCCAGTACATGGCCATGCCATTGTTGATGCAAAATGTGCAGGCGCGAACAATCTCTGCGTAAAAATGCCTCACTATTATGTTGATTATTTCTACTCATTGCATTTCTACTCTACGGATTGCAAGTTTTCTACCAATCAGATCAGTCGGCAATATCATTCAGAGTTAAGACTGGGTCTCACTGGGTTTTAGTGGTAACCGACTCACCTTCCATTGGGCACATAGGATCGGCTTTGTTGATGAGAACGATGTCGACATAGTCCAGCTGTAAGCGCTCCAGCGATGCTTGTAGACCTGCAGAGCGGAATGGAACATTGAAGCCATGAATGCAGCTGAGAAATGTAGCAACGTGCCTTCGATGATGTGTTTTCGCGATAAACCTCGTTCCATTTCGGACCTGCTTTCAAAGACAGTTCGAATACGATGCATGAAACTCGTTGAAAAGAAACATGCGAGACAGGATGAGGCATGCGCGATGCGTACCGTGGGCCCCAGAACAGCTTGGTGGTCAGCACGTACGATGACCTCCTGCAAATGACATGAACGGCTGAGACATGACACGGTGTCGGGACTAGGCAGAAGACTTACTTCCATGCCTTCTTCTTAAGAATTTTACCCAACACGATCTCTGCCCTGATCCACGGCAGAGGGGAAAAAATATGTCCTAAAAAGCATTCTCTTTTATAAAGTAGGGTTCGGTACATACCTGCCACCCGCGTAGATATCGGCCGTGTCAAAGAGGTTGATACCGTTCTCGAAGGCCGTTGTTACAATCTCTTCAGCTGTCTGTGAACAGTTAGTATTAATTCACTATTAAAATGACAAACCTCTAAGGCATCTTACATCTTCCGGCACCGAGGAACCGAAAGTTACCCAAGTTCCTGGAATCAGAAAAAGAAATCATCTGAGAGGGGTAGGTTCAGGTGCAGAGAGGGAGGTCCTCACCAAGCCCAATATTGGACACGCGCAAGCCAGATTTGCCCAAGTTCCTGTAGGGATTATGAAACCTTGAAACGGAACGTCGAGTAAGGTGTCAGTGGAAAAATTTTTCACCTGTGTCGTATGGTCGAGGGGCAGAACAAGGAAACCTGGCGTGTTGGCGGGTTCGTCGTGGGCATGGAGCTCTCGCTGGATAATGTGCCTTCGTCCAAACATTCCAAACTCGCTATGGGGGCTCGACAGCTGAAAAAGATAACATTCGTACCTGTTCACGACTCATTCGACATTAACTTGATTACCTAATTAATTATTATTAATTACAGCATTATACATTGGTTTGTGGTATTTTTATGACTGAAGGCAATCAAATAAGCGCGGCAGAAAAAGAAAATCCTAAAAGCTTTGGGAATTGTTTTCAAATTATCTAACAGCAAAGGGGACAAAAGCTTTCGTGCCAGAAGGGTATCCTTTAAAGCGTGCTTTCACTGCATAACTTGGTGCATGTAGGAGAAGTAGCACTGCAAGGGTATCAAGTGCTCGAGAGATGTAGAAAATAGTGCTGTATGGCTAACTTCCTACCATTCTCGAACAAAGTCATACTAACGTCGCTCAGTGATGACACGGCGGAGCCAATCAAATTGCCTGCTGCGTGACGTCAGATGCGATCTATCTCGGCCATAGAGCAGGCGTGACGTCTTCGCTGGGCCGGTTGCGGACGAGTTTTGGGTGGCGAATGGCAGATCATTATTTCGTGCACGTCGGAGCGGTAAAGTTGACCGCTGTTACAAGGTTGTCTATCGTCTTTGTTTGATTATTGCGTAGGGCAATTGATTTTGGGCAGGGATCACTTAGAGGTCGATAAAGATAGCTTTCATCGTCACAGTGAATAGATTTACCGGAGGAATTAGGCAACACTGCCATTAACAGGAGTCTCGGTGTCAGCAACCACGCATCGACTGTAGAGGAACCGAAGTACTAATTATCATTTTAGTACTAATGATACTAAGTAGCCCACGTACTTTCTTGGTACGCATAGATTATGAGGGTGCCTCCGACGTGGCTTCGAAGGCGACTGCTCCGTCATACACCGTTAATTGTACGACGAAAACCCGCTAAAACTCTATTACAGCATTGCTATCAAGGTCATTCAAAGCACAATTTCCCACAACTATTACGACGTAAAGTCCACGTCTTTATCTTCTCTCCCACCTCATTTCAAATAAATGAACCACGACGTATCGAAAAAAGTAGAGCCTCCATTAACACCCCACGGCGACACCCCCGGATGATTAGAACTTGATCCTAACTTATGTCCAACCCTCTTTTTCAATGGCCCCTGATACGTGAACAAAAAAGACGAGTAGTCGTCATGGCAACAACCAGGTATACACAAGAGCAGAACCAGAGGTCATTCGGCCTGAGCGATCGTTACTCCAACTTGGAGTCCGAAAATGAATGCGCGCCGCAAACTCGCCCGTCTTCTCCGTTCGGTACGGCTCATAGTGGAATGTGGGCAGACGAGAGGTGGCTTTTGAAATAATATTCTTATCACGTGACTCGAGGCAACGCAAGCTGCGCGGAGGTGAGATGATAGACTTGGGAGGGAATAATCTGCATCGCACGTTATATTATCTAAGACAAAAAAAAAGTTTTCTCAGTCAGGTGTCTCTCTTGAAATCTCCTTAGCAGCACGTTCCAAACGTCCTTAGGGGTGGTCGTCAGGTGTCTTATCCGCTTGTTAATGCGTTTCTGACATGTTGCCAACTACAAAAGCAACCTTGATCCATCCGTCCACCCCTATTGCACCCGAGGTCACAGTGTGCTCCTCGGGCCATAGCATGGACAGGTCCAAATGACGAAGTGTTCTTAGATAACGGCTCTCTATACTTACCCGACGAGTGGAACACTGTCCAGCGTACATAATTAGAAGTGAAGGTAAGTCACGTGATGCACAGCAGATGCTTTTTGGCGATCGATGCGTACTCTAGAAGAAACAGTACCCTCTAGATGGCGGAACGAAAGGAACACGCGGTTCACACACACGCCATTGGGGCATGTCCAATGCCCGTGCTAGTGCGTCTAGATACACGCTATCCACGCGTGTTCCATTCGCATACGAAGGACATCCCGTGCAGGGACATTTAGCGACACCCCTCGAGGTGACGGAAGCTCGCCGGGTGAGCAACGTGTACAGCGATTGCCGCTTACGTGCTAGGAGTGACTTACTTGTTCTGTATGAGAGCATTGGTAAGATTATGTTCGCTCTTGATGCTCATGCAGTCTTCCAAAGCGACGTAGTCTTTACCCAGCTTTCCCGGCGCCGTCCCGAAAAATACGGGAGAATCTGAAGAAAAGGAACACGACGATTGCGTTAACGAAAAACACGTCTTTGTAAGACGACATGTACTTATTTTTATTTCTATTTTACTTACTGGCCTAGAGGAAGCTTTGTCTCCTCAGACCGAGTTTACTCCTTTATTTTGCTCAACAGTAGCAAACTTAAACTCGTTATAGCGATGTCGTGGGATTGCA
>JARGYV010041021.1:0-10327 GCA_029532675.1 Ornithodoros moubata | reverse complement strand
AGTACGCTTTCTTGGAGCACAGCATAGTTGCAGGACTGGGCGTCTACCTAGTAACTTTTTTTATTTATTTACGGCGAAGACCTGCTTTTAGACCGATTAGGGTGAAAGAGTGAATCTGTAGGCGATCGTTTATGTCGCAGTGTCGAAACGAAATGTGGCTATAATAATTTTTGGCTTTATGTCGCTAGGCCTTTACGCGTTTTCGACAAGTGATGTCACTGGATAATATCATTGTGAATGGTAATTAGCTTTCACCCTGTTATGGGATGAAGTTTCGTGTTTGGCGTGTACTTGCACCAAAATATTTGGTTGCAGATAATGCTTCGTGTTTCGTGCAGTGGAAACCAATTTCTAAAAATAGCGTTAGAGTGCACAGGCTGGCAACCCTCATCGATTTCGACGGCAATAAGCTTAATGATCGTGGCCCGAACGAAATGACGAAGAACGAATCAATGCTGAAGGGGTGATGTTCGCGCTCACCAAACATAGTCATCTTCATCGTTTTTTAACATAAAGTTGTGGGGCTCGAATGTGCTACAAACATATACGAACTATGTACAGCAAAATATTTAACTTATGCCAACAAATTTATATTTCCGAATAAGCACCTGCTGATACTGCGAACGAGGTTGTTGCTGTGGTTAGTCTTTAATAATAGGCTTCACCGCATTTTCCCAGGCGATAAGTGAAGCGAACTTTACGGCAATATGGTGTCCCACGCGGGGCACTACTGAAAGAGGCATAAATGGACAAACTCGAGTAATTTCAGCTTGTCTGGTGCTGATGATCACCACACCGTAACTGACGATATTGTCCTGAGTCAGGATGTTTCGGAGAATTTCATGAGTATACAAGATAGTAGCCGATTTTTCAGAAACAGAAACACTGCTGACTTTTATATTACACGCGCCTTCAGTGCGTGAACTCGTGTATACCCGGAGTGACAAAGATTAAAGGCTCCATCCATCTGGCTATCGCTGCGGGTTGAGTTGAACAAACTCACGTGACTGCTATCCTTTTCTCTGGTGTGCTTGGATTGGAAGTGTATAGTTAATGGCAAAGCGAAGAGGGGGTAGGCACACAGTTCATGGAAGAGCAGCACCCAAGGCCACCCTAGGCTGATCATGATGGATAGCTATTTCTACAGACATGCTCTTGTCTTCTGCTTCTTCGAGTCTCCGGATTAACTCGAGCTGGTCGACTCGTCGCCCGAGCGGGGGAGATGCGCGCGTGACCGAACGGATTAATGCGGATGAAGGTAGATTTCTTTAGGACCGCCTGTCGCTTCTCGCAGCTAATTTACTTTTGGGGAGGGAGTGTTGCTTTTTGCTTTTGTCCACGAACACTGCTATGTCCTTGGTGCCCTGAAGATGGCTTGCGTTTCTCCCACAGTCAGTTCATGAGCGTATAGGGCTAGACCTTGTCTAAACAACCAGGGCTCAAACTTTCAGTAGAGGGGAATCTCTGTGCAGTGCTATGAACATCATGATGCGTGCGCACTGTGACTGCAATAGGCTGAGGGGTAATCCACTTTATGTCCAACTCCGTGCTGTGGCTTCTTTGTGGCTTTCACTATTGCCCATTTGTTGCTCTTGTTGTTCTTGCTGAAGCCATTATTATACTTGTTTCTGTTTCATTCATTCCACTTCTTTCCTTACGTTATAACCGGGATAGCACCTATCACTGCACTGTTTCGCCTGCTAGGTTCTTCGTAGGAACTAAATAAACGAAAACGTCCGTGCTTCATACTTGTTCGCAATGCATATGGCACCATCCTGTCTCTATATGTATACCGACGCATGGTCTCGTTACCGGTGGAAACAAAAGCATCCCCAACTGTCACGCGCGGAGCAACGCACGAGGGCCACACAACACGATAGGTCACACGCGTGTAACTACTTTGCATGATTCCTATCCATTGAGGACCATGGGCCGGTATGTCATGCATACAAGTAGCGTGTACATAAAGGCGGCATCTGGAGAAGCGCACAAAGAGGTCGGCGATTACGTCGGTGGATCCTCCATTGTGGAGGCCTGCTGGTTCGGAACCGATAACCCCGGTTGGCGGACAAAAGGCACCAGAAAGTAAATTCGCAGTCGCCCTCCTTTTTGTTGAGAGAGACATTTTGGGCAATTCGTGCTTCCGGTGTGCCTCTTTGAGAGTCGAACTCATCATCCGGGCCAGCCATCCGAAGCGGCTTCGTATATTCATAAGTAGCCGACCCTTTGCTTGAGAGATGCATCTATTGCCGAAACAAAGAAGTTTCCTTTTCTCTCTTTCACTCTCACCCGCGATGTGGGCTCTGATTATGCATCTGGGCTACGTCGAGGCGGACGCTTCCCATAGACGATGGGACTGCCGCGTCATTGGTCGGTTTTTCGGTCGACGTCGTTGCGACGAGGCCCAATGGGGAGCCGAGACAGGTTTGCGAATGTCTCGTGCATGCATAACGACCGGTGATATATGAGACCATAAGGGGGACTAAACACTAGGGGGCAGGAAATGTCACGCAGGCAAATTAAGTTTGTGTCGTGGGTGGACATTTTGCACGGGGTGGATGCGGTGTCTAAGCCGCTTCTTACTTCTTTTTTTTTATACCGTACATGCAGTTTCTCTCGTTCTATTTCCAGAACGTGATTCCACACCCACTATGGTCGTTAAGGTCTTTGATGAATCACGGAGGTAAAGAGATACATGAGCAACCTTCATCCCCTCAGTGACGTCAACGGAGTCGCATATGGGTACTCTGAATGTATTGCATGTAGAGAAAGCACGTACTGTGTGAGCTCACCTGCTGTCAACTGGCATATCGTTAATTGAACGGACATTCACTTCATAAACCTAACTTCATCGCATAACACAATGAAAGCCAGCGACGATTGAAAATGAAATCTTTCACCGATCTGATTGGTCAAAAACTCTAGGTGTACGCCGTTATGTTAAGTGTCACAAAAGGCGTACGCCTATACCGTTTAAAAGAATTTAAGAACAGCACTACATTCCGAATGGTGCTTGGTTGTCAACGTGCAATTCGGTGTATAGGTACAATAACCAGCGCATAGTCGCCCCTGCGCAGGCGCTCGCGACAAAGGAAATAAAGAAAACACGACTGCACAGACTAATCTCAGCAGCGACAGGAACATTTGGAGTAACCACACAGCTGCTAAACACGCCTTGTCTCCAACCCGAAGGGAATATTGCTGTGTAGCGCTGCAAGAACACATGAGAAGCATGATGTCTCCCTAAATGCAGTCGAAGTGCACGGCTCATCCGTCAAACGTGTAGAGCAGGACCACGAGGGTCGTTAAGGTTTGTAATCCGACGCGGCCCTAATTACCTTCCAGCTTCCTTTCCCCTGTCTTCGCCTCTGACAGTTCATCATGATGGGTTCAGTTCATTCGTTTGCTTCTCTGGTCGGATGTCATGTTGTTTCGCAACATGTGCTTCCTGTATTGCCGCTCATGGAGCTGCGCATTGTAATCCAGGATCATTACGGCATATTCGCTTGCTCTAATCTGCATTTAGTAATGATGTTCGCATTATCTTCGCAGATTTCGTAGACGATATCTCTAAAACGTTGCAGGGTGACCGTGATGCAGACTTTCGCCTATACGAGATCTAGTCCCGCCTGAAAAGTGCACCATCTCACCATGGCACCGTCGTCTCGCTGATTCTCGTATACTATCTTCCTGTTCCTGGCACACCTTCGGAAGTGATGGGTTTCTTCACAGGCGGAAGAATAGCTGGCGATAAGGCGTTGCGCGAGCCCATTTTCCCGTTGTGTACTTTTGATTTCGTCGCGTATCTTGCGCGCGAAATCGCGTGCGACGAAATGCTTCGAATCGGGCTGCGTGCGGCGCCGATTCACTTTATCACGCTTGCTGCATGCTCCCCGGATTGTGCCTTGCATCGCTCCGGACAAAATGGGGCGGAACTGTAGATAACGTCTCCAGCCCCAACAGCAAAAGCCGGACCGAATCACAATTCAGACAGCGCATCTTCTCCGCACAGCAATTGCGCCAGGCAGCAGTCCCTCGACGCTGCAGAGCTGGCACACACATATCCACAGCGAAGCAACATGCTTGCCAGAGGGTCCAACAGCCTATTTGTCGGCTCGAGTCGTTAGTCACGCCGTGTCATGGGGTACCGATGACGAACGACTCGTCGACCAGGCGCAGCCCGAAATACCCGACCTGTCGCTACGCCTCTTAGGCCTAACTGCGTCTCCTGGAAGCAGCCTCGCACCGTGTCCTCGCTAATTTGGCTTTCGAATCCTGTTCATCTCTATGTACTTTGTGCATCGCGACAGATTTGGCGAGCATGTTTCCGGCCGCCGGAATGAAGATGCCGGGGTATCTCCGCAGTTTGCATCGTTCATCATCCGCCAGTTTGTGAAGGGTCAAACCACTGGGTTTGGGTCCCATGGTACGGATTAGGCTTAGCGGGTACCGCCGCCGGGAGGTCCAGTAATATAGAAGGTCGCGCGAGTTTTATGGAATCGCTTTCCGTGCCATGTGTGAACAGCTGCGTGAGATATTTGTAGAGAAAGTGCGGTTAGTGAACACGACAAAGGCTTCCGGAACATGTTCTCAATGAAAGCGACTGTAGTTCTGTACATGGGCGGCTAATGATAGATAATGTTGTTTGGTCGTATATGTTCCCCTTTCTGTTCGAACGCGTGAAGACATAATCAGTTTGACACAGAGAAGGTGTCAACGGATGCCCGGTTGGGTTGCTTTGGGGAAGTGAAAAACGCGTCACATAATAAGAACGGTGACTGATATCGACGGACCAGTGAAACCAGCCAGTGTGGTATGCATGCAATACTGTATAATCATTTATATATACTACAAGTTCAGGAGAACTGAAGTAGGACTGGGTGGTAAAAATGAGATAAAGCATGATTATATAACAACATATATATAAGGACATCAGATATACGCAACTTGGCACAAACTACAAGTACTATTTCAGTAGCACAACAGCATATGACAACAAGAGATCACGTTCTTTCAGACAAAACTCATTGAAACCAGTGCCATCCTCAAAAGAAACAATAATTTTTCGCTGAAGATTCGTTTAACATGTAACCATGTGTGTTTCTACCCCGTAAGCTCTAAATGTAGTAAATGATTCAATAGTGATATTTAGCTTGAAATTTACTATGATACAATAGCTTCAGTCGCATCAGTTTATTGCGCTGTTGGATAGTTGGTAAATATGACACCAAAAGCAACTTCTAGACGAGTCTGTCTGCCTATATTTATTGTAAATGAAGCGAATTGTAAGCCTTTGTACTTGGTCGAGTTTGTTAATATCACACTTTCTATACTGATCTCACACTATCGACGTATAGTCAAGAACTTGCCTGATTAGCAATTTATAGCCATTATGCGTACATCAGGGGTGGTAAATTTGAGAGAACGTTTAAGTAGCCATATATAACCTCTTCAGGGTGCGTTTGTAATGTGCGTAGGTACCCCATCTGAAGCTACTTGTAAGGACGCCAAGATACTTGTAGGTACTCATGTACTGTTTTCACGGTCGATCTATTTATGACGTATACGACGACTGTACCAATCGAAGGGGATTGAAAGAACGAAGGGAAAAATTAAGCTCATATCATTGAGAAAAGTCGTTAAACGAAACACGAGGAGGAACTGTATAGGCACTTGACCCATTGTCGCAGGCGCTTTTCTGATTCAGTGGGGCAACAACATCACGTACATTTTACGAACTGCCTCATTTGAAGGAAAAATCACGCGCGAATTACGTGCATCATAAAATGTATTCAGTGAACATCAGTAACCATCGCTTACTCTCTTAAATTTGTTTTCTTCCTCACACATCTGCAACTCGGTACTGTTTCGTAAAGACCTCGAAAACTTTCTGGCAACGATAGTTCCAGTGGACCGCTTCAAACGTTTGTCCATCCGAGGGAGTCAGAACAGTTCCATGGAGGTATTCCCAAGATGCGTTGTCCCGTTGACGGCTGTATCTTCACCGAAAGGGCCATTTCATTTTCATCCAGCTTTGTAAAAACACACACATGTACTCCACTTTTTTTCCTTTCTGCACGATCACGATGTCGTTGCAGAGGTTGTAGCACATCCGGCCGACGTATAGTTGCATGAATGTGTCTGCCGTAGCGCGCAGAGTGATTCACAACTTTCGGAGCATCGTAGGGCTCCGGCAAGACGTGACTATTGGGGCAAATTGTGTCTTTCATGTTGAGACTTTATTGCAGAAAATTGGTTTCGGCCGACGCCAAATTGCCTTGCAGAACTGGACGAGACACAATGGCGGCGGCAGCGGCACTTGCTTGTCTGGCGCTCTCTCGTGCTTCTTGCGGCACATCTCCAGAGAGCGTAACCGCCGGAGACTGAATACATTCTGTCAGAGACATCCTCGTGGTTCTGCAAACCGTTTCCGCCCTCGCAAACATCGTGCTTCTGAACGAGAGCTCTGAGAAAACGAGTTGAGGTGTGTTCGCGGCTATATTTGATTGCGTGTTTGCGAACACTGGATGGAAAAAGCAAGACAAGAATTGGTCGTTGATCGTGGGACACTTAATACACACAAGAGGGGCTTTTCTACAACATGGGTCGGAATACGTTAAAAAGGGCAAAAAAGAAAAAGAAACAAAGGCCTAAAAACATATATCCGCCCCCCTTGTCGCCCATACCTCTACGACATCGGATTCGTCCTACCCCCGAATGAGCTCTTGCTGTGGCGCCCTTGAAGCCGGAGTGCATTTCAACTTGGACTGTTGTGCTCTCTACAACTCTCAACGCAATCGTCATCTTGCTCAAGTTTGTCGGAACGCAGGGCTCCAACTGAGTGCTGACAACGTCCTCTCATTCGGAACCTCATTGGCTAAGCGCCATGTTCACCCGGCACCACCAACACCATCACCTCCACAGGCTACTTCACCCTCATCTTACTAGGGATGCAGCGCTATATTGTGGCTATTCGCCGGTTCCCCTGCTGGTTGATTCGACTGATTACTGACTACTTTTATTCACTACCTGAGCACGATCCTGGCCTATTGCCTCACTGGCTAAGTGCCATCTACACCAGGCACAGCCACCACCACTTCATTCCTGCTACAGCATGATATAGATACAGAAATCAACATGTGATGACACATTTTCTGTATGCATGTTAACGACTAAAACGAAGGAAACCTCTCCTGAGTTTCGTTACAGGGCAACTAGCGGGGCGATCTTGGATTGTTATACTCAGACGTGCACATTTCTCTAGCGAGGTATGCGGTATTGGTGAAAGTCGTGATATGCATGCACTATGTTGTTGGCTTACCTATACAGCAGAGGAGTAACCAGATCTTCTGTGACACGGGCGTCCGCTTCTCGCACCAGTGTGACTTTCTTTCCGGTAACGGGTGTGTGTCAGCCCGGAGGGCAATTCTCAAACTCCTGCAGCCGTAACGAATGCGACTATCGGCCGTTCCGTTTCGATTTCGAGCATTCAGAATCAAAGGGGTTCCACTTCGGCGCGCGCAGCTGCGTGGCGACGGTCATATCGTATTGCGTGTATACTCGGACGTCGTTTCGTTAATTGGCAGGCTCTAAATGGGTTTAGTAATGTGTTAACTAGCGTGTTTCCGGATCCTATTGCTCCAACAACGTGTTTGATGCTGAACTGAGCGGCGAATTCACACCTGCAGCTTTTTCACTTCTTTTTGCGGCGAAGTGCGCCTTTCTGCGCAGGCCCACGAGATGTCGCATCCTGTTGGTCTGTGGGATGTTCTGAGGCTGAACGATTTCATTGTGTAGGGTGTTTTTAGGGGAATGTTCTTACATAACATCTTCTTAACTACATCGCACAGAACGGTGAGAACCAATCACTTTGCAGACGATATCGTTCACAAATTTGATTGGTGAAAAGAGATTCACGTACGCCTTTTCGTGATAGTTGACGATTCAGCATAAATATCGGTAAAAGGCGTACGCTCCTTCAGGTTTCTCCAGTATTATATTCCGGCTACGATGCTGCTGGAAGTGACCAAGGGGGATAACGTCACATAGCGCAAGGTCAGGAACATGTAAACACGTAGTTAAAAGTTTCGAATTTCGCAATCCGTTTACTTGCGGTTCACTGGTAGGGGGAAATAACGTCTCATTCGATGACACAAGGGATGCAAATGGCAAAACGTTTGAACACTAACTGTTCCACTCGGTTATATCTGCAGTACATGGAATTGCTCTATACGTACACGCCCAAAGAGGTAAGACAAAAGGCCATCCTGTAACACCATGCCGACGTTGAACTACATCTGCACCCTATCGTCCTATTACATTCCGTTCGCTCGTTCCCATTACAATATTTATGTAGTCGTCATTGCTTTCGTAACTTTTATGCCGCAGAGCCCTCTTGCAGTCATCTCCTTAATTAAAGAGGGGCGCGCGCCAATTCGTACCTGGTACCGAAAATGAATCCAATAACCCTTTCCTATCTAATTAGTGGTAATGGCCTGCCTTTATGCAGGTCGAATGGCAGAAACTCCGTGTCATTTTCTGGCGGCATGAACACCGGACCCAACCCGTTCTAGCTGCGAGTGTTCAGGGAATATTAAGTATATGCGCGTTGCATGTACCCTTCTGCTCCCATGGTGCTTTTCGACTAGGGGACGCATGGTTGCCAGCAAGCAGTAATACGCTGAAAGCATCGACAACGCCCTCTGTGAGGACTGATCATAAATAATACCTTCGCGTTAATCGCGCTTTTCGACGCTGTTCAATTCGTGCACTTGGTTAAATTGGAGCAAGTATTTTTGCGGAAATGCCCCATCAATGCGATTCTCTTTCCGCACAAAGGTGAAGGTTACCGAGCACAAAGTGAATGCGTAGTTTCGTTTTTTTTTTTTTTTTTCCTTTCCTTTTTTCTTCTTCTTTTATTTGTTGATACTTTTGTTGGTACATCAGGGTAGCGTGTGCTCCCAGAAACGAGAAAGTGCAGACCACGCGGTGGCGTACGCAGGTGTATAATGTAAGAGCCACACTAGTGAAGAGGTTTCATATGAAAGGCTATTTGCATGTTTTGGTTTACACATTGTATACTGCTCTCCGAAACACAATTTAACTGCGGCACAGCAAAGACCAATCCATTAGTAACGTTCTGGTTCTGATTTGTGCAAAATGCTTTTGTGACAGTTCTGAAGCGACGCTGTGTGTCCTGAAATGGCGTATGCCTACTATTTTCCGCAAATCCGGTGAGCTCTTTGTATCATCGTATAAATTCATCAATTACGAGATTCGGGACTCACAGTTGTGAGAGTGTTCTCTGCTGTACATATACTGTGAGAAACTCACTTTGGTCACGGCACTTGAACAGTCTTTTCCCCCACATCATCATCACCATCATCATTTATTGTTGTTGTTGCCGTCGAACAATTTTTCTTTTACTGTCTTCTTCGCTCTTCACCACTCGCTTTCGCTCTCGCCACTTCTTACCAGCCAAACAGCTCACATAGTTTGAGATCGTGCGAACTCCAGCAACGAGGTTTTCACGCTGCTTTAAGCAAATCGAAACAAGAGGCGGCGCATGGGTCTCTTGTAAACAGTGTCTCTCTAAAAAGCGTGGCGTGCTTCTTCAGGGCCGCGGATAAACCCGTGCACGCGCCAAGTGGAAACTCCTTCAACAGCGTGATTGAGTCGTGGCAGTGTTTGCGGCTCGTCGGTGTTTTGTTAATGAGGGGTGTCGAAGACCACCCTGGGGACGACCTCGAGGCTCGGCCTTCGCTAGCGGACGTCTCACGACGTCCTCCGATGATTCTGCTACCTTGGACCTCTACCAGGCACGACTAAATGTACTCTGGGGCATCAGCCATCAGGACTGCGGAGAGCTTGTCGCGAAGTGCGATCTCACTATGTTTCTAATGTGAAGATTAGAGTTACAATAAAGTACTAACTTAAAGTTCGGTCTTGTGCAAGACACAAAAGATAAGGTAGGGAAAAAACTACATTCTAAAAACAGAACTTCACCGCATAACATGGCGATGACCAATCGCTATTCCGAATGATATCTTTTACTGGCCCAATTTGCTGGAAACGGTGGGCGTACGCCTTTTTTGTGACACTTATGCGGCGCATAAGTGTCACAAAAAAGGCGTACACCCATCGTTTCAGGCAAATGGGGTCAGTAAAAGATATCATTCGGAATAGCGATTGGTCATCGCCGTGTTATGCGGTGAAGTTCTGTTTTTAGAGTGTAAGGGAGCTATCACTGTATGGCCACATTCCCTGTATTCTTATCCTAAAAATAATATTTGTATTCTGGATCATGATATTTATTTTTTACATCAGT
>JARGYV010040841.1:0-12431 GCA_029532675.1 Ornithodoros moubata | reverse complement strand
CGCTTCTTTCGTGACGGAATTCTTTCACAAGCTAGCCTGCATTTATGCTATTTTATCGGTACAAGCATAATGTTCACAAGTTCCACCTTCTGCTTCCCTGTAAGTCACGTACACAGCGCCCCAGATCAGAACCCAGGGCAGTTACCATACGGGATTCTCGATGGAACGCCTCCGCCATTCACAGCGAACGCACAGACATCGTAGAAGGACGCGAGAGAGTGACGATGCGCAAGCACTGTGTGCAAGACGACGTCCCCGACGGAAGACACAGTTCTCTTCCCCGTATCAGAAGTCAGGCAGCGCACCGGTAACCGGGAGGTCGTCCGATGAGTTGACCTCGGAAGTGACCGCAACAGAGATGTCTACCCTTTTTCAAGGGGCTTTCCCAGTTTTAATGAATTGTTTCAGGCTTGACAGAGAGCACCGTGTCATAGCAGTTGGGGTTAACGACAGCATACGTCAACAAAGCTGCACGCACTTTCCACCGCACTTCCATATCACCTTTCTCTTCTTTTTCTGCCTTTTTTGCTGCTTATGTGATATGGCGTGGCCGAACTTCTTTATGGAGGCTACGGTCCCCAAATTATTCTTCTTCTACCAACCCACCAACCTTGTCTGAAAATGGCAAAAAATGATTGATACCCTTGCAAGAAAATCGATGCTCCTTTCTTCGAACACAATTTAACACTTGAACAAAGCAAGACCTTTTCCACGTTCCCTTTACGCAATGTACTTTGCCCTGAAGAGCTCAACGACCTCCTCTACAAGCAGCACGGCTTCGCTCAGAGCCTAAGCAAAGGAGTCGTGATAGCTCCCAAAGCAAAGAACGACCACAAAACCTACTGAACCCAAACCTCAGTGATGCGAGCCATCATCCCAAGAGGCAACGCAGCGCATCTCCAGCTTCCACGGTCACAGTTCAACGGTCCTTTAACAAAAGGTTGCGTAACGTATATGCGAAAGGACTGGGTAGCGAACGCAGACGCGTCTCTTCTAATGCCCGTGCACAAAGAAGAGAAGAAAAAAGCAAATACGAATTGAAATGGAAGTACCGAGATGCAGGCACCGAGAGAAGGATGTTCGCCATGACGGTTGAAGAAGGGCCGCATTGATGATCCCGACTGATGTTTTCAAGCCACCAAATTAGAACTGTTGTGCTCAATCCACAGTTTCGTGTATCGCTGAGTAGGGGATGATGATGATCAATTATTAACAATAGAAACTAGTAGCTATTGTTGCCCACTAATTTGTATCGCATTACAGACCCGGAATGAGTTGCACCATAACGTTTGCCTCCGTCAATTTATTTCTGTTGAGATCCGCTCGACCTTCGCGCCTCACTCAACGCGATTCTACACACCTCATTATGGTGACAACGCCATTCACGGTGAATGTCCACCTTAGAAAATGATAAACGTCAGCAAGAACAAGCCAGAGACATTCGTACATCCTCCACCTTTACGCCAGAAAGAGACTGCCTTACCTCGTGCAAAAGTTTACGAACCCTGGCAGTGAGCACAGCCTGGCCAGCATCGATGCCCGGAACGAAATCCATCACGGAAAGGAACCGCACAGCCGAAGATTACACAATCACTGCACACACTCACGGTCGATGACTAAAAGACTCACAGAGCCCTATCAAGATTCGCCGCCCGCCATAGTTCACGGACTATGCCAATTCACCGCCGCTCGTTTTTTTCCTCCCGCTTTCACGAATGAACTGGTCCAGTGCGCTTGCGCGAAAGTTCGAAAGGACGAACGCACTGTCTGCGGGCGAATGTAGCTTCGTCCCGTTGCGCTTTCGAAAGGAAGCAACCTGCGATTTTGAGTGCAGGACAAACGGAAGTGCGGTGGGCGAGGAAAGGTCACGGTGCACTGAGTGTTCAGCGTGCACGACACTTCAAGGCAGCAAAAACCATGTGGCAGATCTGCTCTCTCCAGGAGCTGCTGTTACAGCAAAGATGAAGTCGTCATGCTTTGGGGTTTCGTGACCACGCATGGTTTATCCAAATATGAGGCTGCATACAGTGAATGACATGAACGCTGGCTTGATCAAGACCGCTCGAGGCGCAGCAGTTGCTTCTTTCGGATACGCCAGTGCACAGAAGCAGATGTACAAAGGGTGTACGGAAGTCGAAATACTGGTCGCAGAATAATTATGGTTCTTACGATCGAGGTGCACGATCAAGGACAGCGGTGTCACTTATAATGTCTTCGAGAAGCGGACGGAGAAGACAGTCTGCTTGGAAAGACCTGATGTTGAGAACAAAACTGCTTTCCTCTGTTCATGCGGCGAAGAACTCAACGACTTCAGTTTGGTCACTATTCATCTATTCCGGAACACACACTAGTCTCGTACTCAACGCTCGGGATCGACAGATGGCGGTTTCAGGTTGCAAAGGTAACGCAAACTGACAATGCTGTCCCACCGAATCACGGAAGAAGACAGAAAGCCTTGGCGCGTACTGCGTCCGGAGGCGGTTTAGCGGCCCCGACACCCAAGTCGACGATGTCTCCCTCGACATGTAGGTGAGGAGGCGAAGGCTGCACAGGAAGTCGACAAAAGAGCGAACAAATCGTTTGGGCGGCATCTCGCCGTTACAGCCACCCCCGCAGGTAGGGGCCACTGGCCCGGGCGGGAGTACAACTCCACTCGCGGACAGGCAACGGCTGCTTCCAGCCTTCTCTATATTCTCGGCAGCAGATGCATGGTGCCATGAAACTGACACCGTTCATTGTTTCCAGCATAACGTACCGTTTGAACAGCCGACGGGTGACAGCGAAATTGTGAGTGAGATCAGGGAAACAGGCGAGAATATCTGCTGCATTCGTGGGCGTGCCTGCTGCTGGCTTCGCAATTTTCGCCCTTTTCCGGAGACATTAAACGTTGGCTGTCAACTGTTCGAGAAATAAAACTGAAAGTGCGATCGATCACAGAGTTACCCAATTCTTCCACCTACTCACAAGTATGCAATATGACCGCATTTTCTGCAAGAATACTAGCGAAGGCAGCATCAAAAGACGAGTCATCCCACAACACTGAGAGTCGCACCGGGCACGGCACAACCGTCACCGAGCACACCTACACCGGACGATGGCATAAATTATCGGCACGTCGTGCCCCAGACTACACTACGCTGAATACACACGGGCGGGTGACAGCTGAACTGATCGTACGCGCCTTTCGGAGGCGTGCTCGGGCTCGTAAATTTTAATTCGTAGCGGGCAGCGTCACTTCGCCTTCTCGATGATTCATAAGCGATGCTTGGAATGACAGGGCTGTTGCGCTGGGTGCTGGTGCTAAGGTAGGCCTTGAACGGTGAGTCATTTCGCATTCATAGCAATACATGTTTTACATAATCCCATTTTGATAAACCCTGCGCAGGATGACTGCCGAGGTCAACTACAGGCGTAATGTATTACAGTATCGTTTCTGACGTCCATCAATTCCTGACGTCTCCTCTCTATGGACAGCGTTTGATTTATTTTTCCGAATATATATACATATATTTTGAAGTATGCACTCGGTGAGCTTGGGTAGGCTAAGGCATAGAATCAAGAGACGTTAAGAAGCACATGTGGGGTGTTGAAAGTAACTAATAAAAATGCGAGCTGGAGGTATAGATCCAAGACTTAGGTAGACTTAGTTCTTCCTTTTTGTTACCTCGCCTCGGGTTTCTCGGATTGAGCTGCATTTGGAGAAAAAAAAAAAAAAAAAAGTTCACTGCAATACCGGGCGATATTGCATTGGTGTTGAAAATCGTCCCACAGTCACGGCTCCGTAGCCTTGTATGTTGAATGTTCACTTATATGAAAATGTGCGTCTGGCAGACTTAAAGGGCCCGTTCGATTGCAGTGTCAGTCCTGAAGGCAATAAATTACACACATCAGTCTTACCGCTGGAAACGCCGCCGTTGTTTTTTAATACAGTTTCGAAAACACCTTTCCTCTCGCCGAATGCTTATTCATGGGAGCCGCCATACGCTATCGGAAATGCGTAGACCCTACCCGCTGAACGGAAACGACCTGCGCGAATCACCCGTAGGTTCACCGTAGAAAAGTTTAGAAATATCAACAAAAGAGTCAATGGCTTTAATTATTGGCCAGGAGCAGCATTTCATCAAAATTATTTAACAAATTACAAATGAATCCAAATGATGTGAAAACCAGAACGGCGTTACTACGTTATGTCGTCGGGAGGACAAGTGTACCAAGTCAGCCGTTGGTGTCACAGCCTTCCTTCCTTACGGAACGCATGATTTAAAAAGGAACGACCCGGCTAACCGTTGCGAAATTTAGCATGAATGTTTTATATTTTACCTCCTTCAATATTCAAGCAAAAAAAACTTCAAGAAACATTTGTCGTCCCGGGTCCTTTAAGCCCTCCCTGGAGTATAGCCGCACGTATGATGCCCTCAACCAGATTTCCTAGGCTGTCCTTAAGAAAAATGATTGCGGTGAAAACCTTTACTTATCAGTACAAGGAAAAAGTTATTTGAACATCTGCGGGTCATCTGAGACCCATATGCACTTGCGATGCGGGCTCGTCTGGGCTCGTTGCATCTGCATTTTTATTGCCCGTCAAGTCTGGTAAGTGTACAGAGAAGAAAAGTCAGGCATTGAGGCCCTGCACGAGACGCAACCCAGACAGACGAAAAATGACAAAAAGTGGCAATTTATCAGGCAGGCTCACTCTTCACCGCATGTCATTACCTGCGGCACTAGGAAAATCCCGTTTGACAACCGTAGTACTTGCGAAATATTCTTCCGGCATTTCCAGTGTGTAAAAATATGTAAAAAAAGAAGGGATAAGCGAGAAAGAACAACTAGAACTCGTATAGAAACAAAATGCAAAAATATATCGAGCTAGTTCCGAACTTGAAAGACCTGTCAATATCCAGTCAAACTGAAAGGCTACGTATTTGAATGGCTCTCCCCACATGGTCGCTCGAGCACAATTTTATCGATACAGTGACCGTTTCATTGAAAGGGAGCGATAGAAAGGAGGTCTATGAAATTATTATACTGACCTCGAAGAAAGCATTCTGTATATAAATTAACGTCATGTTTTAAACATTTCTGCTAGTGATAAACGTACTGCGTGCGCCTTCGAAAATGTTTTCAGCCCTTTTTTTTATTGATTTACGTACGATCTGTCATCGGCTCCAGGCGTGATTATATTGTGATTCCTCTCAGTGTTGCCTAGCCAACGCAGACTCTAGCGCAGAAAGAGCCAGGTATGCCTGCGAGGGAAAGAACATGTGTGCAGCTTTAGCTTACTGCGGCTATACCAATGGAGGTTAATCTATACTAGTACAGCCGGAACGTCGATGAGCAAAACTGGTTGTGGGCTTCTGGCATGCCAGACCTGGTGACGTAAACTTCACAACTGTGCGCTGTCAGGAGAACGAACTTTTACGCGTAGCCACTACGAACCTTACGTACATCCTTGGAAGGCTGAGCTGCCGGTCAGGGACACGCTTCCTTCACGTCCTCTTTGCAAACATTCTCCGCAGTCGAGTATCACAAAAAAAAAAAAAAAAAGTACACTGCCTGCCTTACAACTTACATCGCCCGCTTCTTTTCATATAAGGCGACCTGACCTCGACAAAATCATCGCTCGCGCCAGAAAAAAGAACCTTACGCCCCTGGCTTCCGTTTCAAAGACAAGAGGACCCCACGTAGGAGGACAGCTACGATTCTACGAGACGCACGCAGGCTTTTCTCTTTTCTTCGCGTGTTCGGAGATACAACAGTCTGTACCGACCTTTCTGCTTGTCAACAAATTCATGGATTTTTGTATTAACCTCGTTAATTCATCCTCAGTTCCTGACGCAGGCAAGACACACGCATCAAGTGTGGTGATGATGATGGAGTGAGACTAGTCTGCAAGAGACTCTTATGCAAGCAAGTAATTGAGGAAAGGAGGCCTGCGGGACAGGCAGCTCGTGTTTTCAAGCAAGATTGTGCACAATGCGACGCACTTGTTTGCTAACGTCGAGACGTATTGCGTCATAATGACTATTTCTGTTCTTTTTGGTTAAGGATCACCTGGGACATGCGCATGACCAGTCCTATATATTTATTTTCTTCTACTTTTCTATTCAGCGCAAGTGGAGTCCGTGAACTGTCAATGTATTGGTACTATCCGTGTGAAAATATAAATGTGCCACGTGACATGCCGGTGACGTCACAAGCTGCAGGTTGCTCGCGAATTGAATTTATAAAATAAATCATAAACCGAGCATTTGGAGTACACTGGATAAATAAACTGTCCCGATCGGCACGTTTGCTGTTTTAGAGCGTAGCCAATCGTTGTGACTTTAGATTCCGATTTCTTTACAGCCTAAAGTGTAAAACTAATTATTGCAATTGACAATTCCTTCCTTTACCTCGGATCGAAGTTACCGCACCTGGCGCATAGACATTTTTCATTGGGTCAGTCAAGTTCCATGCAAGTGCTGAATCTCCGCCAATGTCGATTCGGATATTACCGGCCGAATACTGGAAATCGCCCGTGAATATCCACTAAATCCAGTTCAAGCAGGGAAATCCATGAACAAGAAAACCGTCCTTGAAACGATGGAAAATGTGACTCCCATGTCGAACATATACTCGGTCTCATGTATGGAACAGGTCGAACGTCCACTTCTTCGTGAAAGGCAATACAGCGAGAGCCAACAACTTTCATGGAATAGAACGTGTACCGTGAAGTCATCGCCGTTTCTCTTCACACCTGGGAGAAAACGCACAAAGCCAGGCTATAAAAGGCGCAATCGCTACTGTTTCTTCATACCTAAATGGACCATTGTACAGTAGCCGCACGGAAGCGGAAGACGGGTTAACACCCGAATCGTCTCCTTTACTGTGCATGCGGTCTACCTGGCCCACACCGCGTGAGCCTCGCGCAACCCTCACGACGAAGAATGGAACGGCGTGCATCCTGAATACCGCGACGCTGTCACGATGGAGTGCAAGAAAAGTGACATTGGTCGCTCGCGCTTCCAGTTTGACACAAAGCTCTTCAGTGAAGAGAAGGTGTGTCTGTCTAGAATGAGGATCGTGACTTAGCACTTGTTCTCGTTGAGAACGGTGCGTCCGTTGAAGTTCAGCGTCCTTTCGCCTGTGGTTACAGTTTCGAAAGGTTTATTAACCTTGACTGCGTCGAGTAACTGTTGCCACCGTAGTTCCTGAATGTTTCTGCCAAAGGCGATTCATTTTCAGCTCGCAGTTATTCCGTATTGGCTGGCTCTGAAGTTTGGATCACCACATCCACACAATCTCTTGATGGCCTCTATAATTTCAGTTTATTTAATCACTGCACTTGGATCTATTTTATTCTCCTTGACTTTCCTCGACGAGTATGGGTGTAAGGCAGTCAGTCACGGCACTGTCAGAATCGCCCACATTTCTTTGCATCTCCACCTCTCACGCGCTCGCCCACACGTATGCCTTCCGCCATTTGCTGTCAATATCGAGCCTAATAATATAGCAAGCAAGCTACACAGACGACCCAGCGAGGACGGCCGCAACAATAACCTCAGCCTGGATCGACGACGGGCATTCGTGGTATTTATGCGAAAAAGAGAAAATAAATTCGGCGTACAAGGTGGTATTCAGTGCCCGACAAAGTAGGAGGGATGCTCTTCTTTTATGATTGCCCTCTCTTCTTCGTCTTTCCGTAAAGGGCACCGTGACATGTCGTGGGAGAAGCATACATTTCAAGGTAAAGTTCGCAGCCCACCTGAAGCTTGACCGAGCCAGGCACCCAGCCTCCGTGACCCAACTTCGTTCCAGACACAAAGGAGCCGGAGAGCTTACCATCCTTTGATTACTTCCTGCCAGTTCGTTGGGTCACCTTCAGATTGACTACTGAGCTCGCACAACGATACGAAACACCTGCTACTGTTATAGCGCTTCAAACTGACCGCGACATGTGATTGTGTTGGCGAGGGCGAATGTTTATAGGAAGCAGACTGAGAGAAAAAATGTCAAAACTCGTAAAATTTCTTCTTTTCAGTTTCTACACGTATTATCGCTGACCTAAGGCTATATTTTGTTGAACACATTTTATCGCAACGAAGCTCCTAGATGTCAACTGCTCACGTGATCGCTTTTCGGTCCATCATATCGCTGTGAAGCCATGCGTGTCCGGTACTGTACAATGTATCCCTCAAAAGAAAGCTTACGCAGATCACGACAGGGCACTGGAGCAGCAAGCAACTCTCAAAAGAAAATAAGCAAATAAATTATCAACGTAAGCGGATTCTCGAGGTCTCTGCTTTCCTCCCTGTTGATGCGCACAAAAGTTGATACTCGCAGTTAATCTCGCTTCCAGGAATTCGGCCATGAAGGACTGAATCAAATTCGAACGATCGAGTAACAGCATCAACAACAACAACCCTTGGCTTTCCCGTGTCCGTGTCATCGTGATCAAAATATCGATGGCATCTTGACCTAGTAACAGTTCTGCAATTGTGTCAGGCGAACAAAAGGCGACGCAACAAATGTGCGCCTACTTCTCTACGCAGTGGCTACCACCCAGATACCGAACACCACTTCCGCGTGCCGGCTGATATTTCCCAAAACATGACGTCAGCAGATCGCTCCAACCAGCTTTCTCACCCACTGTCACTGTTTGCGGAACGGGCGAACATGATACCCTCGTTGTGCTTCTAGAACAGCAGGTCCGAACGCTTCGATACAGTGTCCAAAGTCCCTGGAGTGTCCGGTCTCGTGACGTCACATCTCAGCTGACGTCATTGGCATTGGCAGAGAAGGCTTCAAAGGTGAGGTAAAGGAGGGAAAATGTGTCTTTTCTTCCTTTTTTACTTTAGAAGCATCCACGAACAACTGAAATTATTTGAAGACAAATGCTCCAAAGCAATTCTCGATCACTCCTTAAAGTAACGCACGCAAAAAATATGCGGTTCATATGTTAATCAGTGGATCGTGTATGGAGCTAGGCACCATTTAAAACTGTCCGTCTGCGAACTCTACAGAGCTCCTTATCCCAACCATTAACGAACATTTCTACACAACTAAAAATAAACAGTTAATTTGTGTTGACAGTAGTCGTCGTTGCTAACATGTCTTACACCAAAACCCAAACAGCTACCTTCAGTGAAGAAAGTCACTGTGAAGAACAGTGAAGCTTGAATGGATGCCACAATGAGGTGAACATCATGGACGCGCAAGGTCTCTCGGGGCACACCAGTTACGTGCAAGGAGACTCGCATTCCTTAGATGTTGGACACAGAAAGAAGACTCCCGCCCCCCGGATTCAATTAGCGCATCCCCGATAGACATCACACGTACGCATTACGCAACAGTGGACCAACAAAAGCAGGCCGGAAGGGCTGACACACACACTCGGCAAAGGCACAAAGGGAGGCCTCGTCTCTCCGCTAACAAAGCCGGCGGCTGAGACAACACTCCACGCGTTCCTTCGAAGACATTCATTCGCCAGAATCGGACGTTTTAAATAAACGCTGCTTCCGCTCACTTTTTGAGGGCCAGTATGGAGGGTGTACAGGGAGGTTGTCCCAGCCAAACAAGTGAAGTACAACGAGTTTCCATTTTCGTTCTGATGCAAGGCTTCCATGAGGGACTATGACGTAAGTGAGTGTTCGCTGGAGGTGGGTAAACAGGAAAGAGCAGAACCATTATATTTTGCTTCGGTCATTTGAAAGTCTTTTAATCTGGTTGTAACCAAATTACTACTTTTACACCCAACACGTGGTTACGTTCGTCTCCACCTCACCTTATTCGAAGGACTATCTACTAATCTAACTCCTGTGGTGATAGTTGGTAATGGTAAGGCTTTGAAACCATTACAAACAATTACTATGGAGCAATCTTCGCTAGTGACGTAAGTGAAGTGCTTCGACGAAATAGCAGGAACAAGTAAAATAACACAATTACGTAGCACGAGGTGTCCAAAGGTAAACGCAAAAATGACGAAACGCACTTGTGTGCTGCTTCCGGAATTTTTCTATTCCCTTCATCCTTTCAGTTTAAAGACTGAAAGGATGAAGAGAAAGTTAATTATAAGTCACATAGTTAATAAATAGAATTTATGATCCCCACGATCACTACTGTGATCAATTGTTTATTAATCACGTCATACCTTATAGCGACGTCATAATGACTCCTTTTTATCACTGTGCGAACTTCAGAAGCGTATTTCACGAGTTATCCGATACAGCGACCTTATGGGAGTTAGCCACAGTTAGAACAAACTACGGAAGACGGTCTTTACTACACAGAACAGCGCATATACTAAACAGCTTTCTCGTTTCCGATATATATATATATATTTCTTCACTAACCAAGCAGGATCCCTGGAACTTCTCCACGTAAGAAGCACAGTCTCTGTGAGAAATATCGGCGACTTCCAACCTCAGGCGTTTCGTTTTGATTTTTCACGTAACCCCGTCTTTCAAGAAATATATGCGAGTAAATATAGTATTGTTTATGGATGTATACGTACATGATGTTTCCTTTCTTTTTCCCCACAGTGTATTACGTATAAGCATACATCATCTCGTTTTTCAGTATGTACAGCGATATGTAGTATTTCAGAACGTTATGTATGTATTGCTATTGCCACGCCAAAGGAAGGGGGTGCCACCCTCGTCAAGCAGCATCTGCTGCTTTTTTTACCCATTCTCCCCTGTGTATGCTGTACCGGCATAAAAAGAAATAAAACGAAATGAAAATTAAAGAATGCATTCTGTCTGAAGTCCCGAACAAGCGAACGGTTCATTCACTGGTTTCACAAAATTCACACAGTCGTATAGAGCATATATGTCGACACACTGTCCGAGGGGTTGTAAAAAAATCCAGGTTCGATTGGCGACCCGTAGGTGTGCAAATTCTTCGAGAAACAAACATCCAAGTAGAACCTGTCAAAAGAACCGGAAACCATTTTTTATCGCAGTTCTCAGAAGAAATTCCGTGATCCAGTCTCGACCTCTTTCATTCGAGTGACATATTTCTCGAATCCGGTCAAGGGCCAATCGTCTTCCTCGTTTCAACGATGTCGCAAATCGATCACATCCCATTACTATTACGTGCTGCCAACCGCATTGCACAATGAACGGACAGCTGTTCTTCTCTGTACTGCACATATCTTGAAGTGATCTGAGATCGTCAGAAATGTGACGACACTATACGCAACGGCAACGTCACTGAGGCTGCCTGCGTCCTGCAGGTGACGTCACAAGGCCATTTGGAAGGCCGTTTGCAGTCAATGCTCAGAGGCGCCAAAGGGCATTCACGCCAATTGAGCTACAGGCCATCTTTGCGTTCCAATGTTACGTGATCCCAAGGGCAGGAAGCCAAAACCAGGAGAGATTTCCATGGTACAAACTGTCTCTTCTCTAATCCCTGAGTGGCGTTGCGAAATTCGCGGATCCTGGTCGCGCATTCCTTTTGGACTCTACGATGCCATGAGTCACGGACTTGGCATTCAAGGTGAAAGAGACGTCCTTACGGAGAATGGAATACAAGAGTAGGATGGATTGACCGTGATGAGGACGTGTCAGACGTGCGCGGTGGCCACTCTGGCACAGCCTCTGGGTGCGAGATTAAGTACAGACGTAACCAATCAGAGTCTGTCCTCAAGGACATTTCGCAACTTGTTCCTACCTTATCAGCAGGAATATGACACTTATTAATCGGTTATCTTAATTTAGTTTCTGTTCTCTGGTCTTTTGAGCCCCAGACGGCCTCCACTGCGTCGGTTTCCGGACTACAATGGTAGGGATCTTATGCTATCGAGGGCGAGAAGTGAATTTGGGCTTCTGTAAACACAGAGAGATGACGGCGCCATCCATCGAGAAGCAAAGGAAGGAGAAGAACCGGTTTACTTGCAGGACTCCCGTGACCTATGTCTGCTCTAATCTCGCTTCCAAATAAAACTTAGCTATTCAATTACCAAGTAATGATGAACCGCCCCCTCCTCCCCCTAGCGAGCAGTCTCTCTTTACCTCCCGGCCCTTCAGTGGGAAAGTGTTGGTGTGTTGTTGAGAAGCTACTGCACTCATTGAGTGGGACCGACGCACCTGCCAATTCTTGAGGGAGTGCGAAGCGTGGGTTCATCGGGAGTATGTATGGGAATAACGCCTTGAGTAAGTGTTGTCGCTTTCTTTTTTGTCAAACATTGCAACTATTTCAAAGCGGAAAAGCCGTTCTTCATGCAACAGCATGGTTTGCAACAGCATGCAACAGCAAAAGCCCTGCAATGAGCTTACCAGGCATTGCACTGAGTAAACAACAACGATCATATATCCGAATATCTGAGTATTAAACGGGTCGCTATACGTACTTCGGCGCCATGTCCCATTGATGTTATGTTAGAGCTAACATTAACTGTGTCTGCAGAATCCTCACAACAACACGCGGCGCGACACTACAGCATGTTGACC
>JARGYV010040834.1:0-10229 GCA_029532675.1 Ornithodoros moubata | reverse complement strand
GACACAACCACCACCAACCCAGCCGTAGTCCGCAAATCGAAAGTTACGTCTTATTGTGGCGCTGTTATACAAATAATGTGGTGAATTCAGGAGAACAAAGAATGCGCCAGTGAACGACAGACCAGGATAGGTGATCGCTGAAAGACGAGTTGTTTGCCATAAACAAATCCTATGTACGATGCACAATACTGCCATGCGAGATAAGAACGAAGCCCCATCATGCGTCAAGGTGCAAAACCAACGCTTCAAAACCTTTCATGTGTTATCAAATCTTTGGCTATTCGATGTGAGAACCTCCTGCAACACGCATGATATTTGCGAATTATTCTGTGCATTGGTGTAAAATCTGTACGAATCCCAAGTTGCAGTTACCGGTTTGATCATGACACGCTGACGTCGACCAGCTGTCCCCCTTTTTCGACCACCTTCGCGGCAACTGTCCTTCTTTCCACCCCAGTTAGCTACAACATTTCTGCCCTTGGTTTCGGGGGGCACATACAGTTTTGGCGAGTTTTACCCCGAGGGCATGTCTTGTAGGGTGTGGCTAGCCATCTGAATCCCGGATTTCCCCAAACAGCTCTACTTTTTAACCTAAGTAATGAATTTTGATTAATTAGTCACATATAGGGTTATGCACACGGGTTTTTTATTACTTATTTTATTTTTAATTCACCCAAGTAAAGCACCCTCTCATTCCAGGGAAGTGTGCAATGCCATAAAACTCTTCATTCGCAAAAAGTTACGCGTCACGTTTCCATCGGGCTGCCGCGGTCATGAAGTAGCGTAGCGATCTTTTCAAAAAGAAATTATGCTAAAGATGTCCTGTACTTCTTCAATGCAACATCAGGAAATACGAGGGTTGATCAAAAAGCTTCCGGACTGATTTTATTTCACACAGACAGAGGGCAGCACGAGGGTGTTTTGGCCCCATCTGGAAAATGTGGCCCTGACCAATCAGCGTGCCGCGTGGTGTTACCAGATCTACTCTGGGATCAGAGTTATTAGCAATTTTTGGTCACAGGGAGGATCCCGTTTGCGATTTCGTCATGGATACCAAACATGAGCCCAATGCAAACGTCAAGTTTTGTGTAAATCTTGAGAAGTCTCCAACGGAGACGTTTGAGCTGATTCGGCATTCCTATGACAATGAATCACTGAGCCGGACAACGCGTTTTGGGTGGCGCGCACGGTTTAGAACTGGCAGGGCTTCACTGGGCGACAATGAACGGTCAGGAAGACCACCCACAAGCAGCACAGCGGAAACTGTGGAGAAAATCAAGGTTCTAGTGCATGAGGATTGTCGGATCACCATAAGAGATGTCGGATGTGTCGTTTGAACCCGCTCAGGCGGTCCTCACGTGCAACCCGAACATGCGCCGCGTGGCTGCCAGGTTCGTGCCCAGACTTCTTTCCACGGAACAAAAACAGCACCTTGTCGAAGTCTAGCGAAGGCCTCCTCCAGGAAGCACGGAGTGACCCAAATTTCATGTCAAGAATAATCACTGGTGACGAGAGTTGGGTCTACGAGTACGGCCCTGAGACCAAACAGCAGTCATCGCAGGGAGAAGCCCACGATCTTCAAGACCAAAGAAGGCGAGGCAGGTCAGAAGTGCAACAAAAAGCATGCTGGTCGTTTTCTTCGACATTCGCGGTATTGTGCACCAAGAATTGGTGCCTGCTGGCGACACTGTGAACTCTGAACTGTATTGCAAAATTTTGAGTCGCTTGAGGGAGGACGTTAGGCGAGAACGCCCAGAACTGTGGCGGGAACGAAGGTGAATGCTCCACTACGACAATGCTCCCTCACACTCGTGATTGAAAACATGAAAGTTCCACGTAGCGGCATGATCGTCGCTCCCAATCCACCATATTCGCCGGACTTGGCGCCCTGCGACTTCTTCCTGTTTCCTAAGCTGAAGTCGCGGCAGAAGAGCCGCCGATTTGACGACGTCCAGATGATCCAGGTGGAATCGCTGAAGGTGCTTCATCAGCTGGAAGAACAAGACTTCCAGGGAGTGTTCCGTACAATGGCAGCTGCACTGGGAGGGTTGTGTAGGTGCCCAGGGAGACTACTTTGAAGAGGATAGGGCTGAAATTTGAATAAATGATCTGGCTGCATTTTTATAAGGCTAGTCCGGGAACTTTCTGATAAACGCTCGTACATCTCATACTCAAGCTAGCTCCCAACACACGTTTTTAGTCGTTCACCTTTTTTCTTTTGTTCTTTTGCACTCAACATGACGTTTGTACTGTCCCAAAACAGCCACAAGTCAAATTCGGCTTGAGCTTTTCTTTTATATGCAGTGGTCTATGCCACGCCACAGTGTAGCAGTGTTAAGGTGTAATGCAACGCTCAGCGATAAAGCCTATGGCAACGGACATCTTTGCGTCGAGAAACTACTGCACCTAAAGAGGTGCACCTTCTGTATATATGATGGGACTATAGAAAAGCTAAAAAATTACACGTAGTTACACGAATGTATGCTATATATATATATATTCCTTCGTCTTGAGAAACGAAAAAGAGAGAAAGCGTTACGCGTATATTGTAGCGTTTATGCTGTGGAGAGAAACCTGCTATTTATATGTCCCTGGAGGAATTTTACGGAGCGAAGGAGGACCCGAAAAAGAAAAACTGAAACCGGTTGGTAGCCGTTGCCACAAATCTCTAGAGAAAGAATCTGCGGGACAACAGCGTTGTAGGCAGTATAACATAGCACAGAATGCGTATCTGGTGCACGACAGATTTGACGCCAGTCTCACGTATTAGCCATATTTATTGCTCTATCTTGTAATGGAAATTATAGTTGGATCCCCGAGAGACTATATACGCTCTAAAGACTATGTAAAAGCAGCACGTCTACCTGCATCGCATGTCTCACCAAAGCAAAAAGTGCGCGGCACCTCACGGTTCACGAGCAGGTATATACACGCACAGGCTATTGCTGTGCGTGGTTTCTGCGCCCAAGTCACGCAGCTTCTTTCTTTGTTTAATTCTGCTGTAATGACGATGTCGATACAGTGTAGTTCTGGATATTATAGGTCACGGTCGAAGCTTGTAGGCCGCCAACAAGATTCATTGCATTAAGTCAAACTGTCGAAGATCCCACCTTTACAGCGAAAAACGATGAACAATGGATGTTCTCGGTGAATCAACTGAAGACGTTGCATCTTTCAGTTCATGCGACGACTTTTTTCTTTTCTTTTCGTAGTTCCAAAATGCCCCTCATGACGAAAGTCATATCGGACACCAACATCGTCATTCCTGGCACGACCAGGGCACATCTTTTTCACTTGTGAGTCATGACTTATGGGCGAATAGACAAGAAAAGAGAACGACCTCATATTTTCTTTACTTCTGGTAAGTTGCTGCGCGACTAATGATGACTTAACTGAGATGCGTAATGCTTTCTTTTAATAATAAGTTTATAGAATGGTTCACGTGGAATGGCCGAGAATAGCCGAGTCAGAACAGCTGGCTCGAGTACAGGCTGAGGCGATGAATTCCGCGAATTTAATTAGCTAAATTTTGTTTTCCTTCTGTTTTATATACGTCATCACCAAAACCGGACAAAGTCTTATAATGTTTTATATCTGTGGCAACTATAATGTCTTGCCATAAAAACACACAACAGCGCTAACTAAAGGTATAGAGAAACGGATAGGGCACGAGAGAACCTGGTGGAATTTTTTTTAGCTAAGGCATACCTGGCATACGTTACGAGATACGTAGCATAGTGGTTTTACCACAAAATATAATTGTAGTCTACATACATCGCGAGCGTAAACCGCCTGAATCGCACTATCGTGGAAATCGTTTTCTTTTGAAAGTCGGACAACATGGTCACGGGAGAAGAGTGTGTAAATGTGAAGTCAAACGTGCCTCCACACGTCGTCGGCACAGGTCGCCTCCCATAGGGAAGTGGGAAGAACAGGGCGCGCGCGACGGACTAAAAATACTATCTAAGCCCCTGGGACTGAGATGCCGAGGAATGAAGACTCGCCGAGCTTGTAGCAGACGAATTGTTCGCAGCGAACGAGAGCGCACGAAACTGATGATGTCACAATGCAGTACAGCGGCGAGTGAGGCAGCCAAGCGAGCCGCCCGTCGCCTTAGCAATCTCATAATTGGAATTGCGGTGAAAATAATGTTAGTTGAAAAGAAACTTCTATTTTTTTTTTTTTTGCAGGCATGTATTTTGTCAACTACTCGACTAATTAGGGTGTTTTCTGCCCTCCAAAATACCATCAACATGATTCTTTCGGACACTGGTGAACACACGAACGAACACCGAAGCAGAGCTGAAACTGTTTTAAAATCTCCCCACCTATGGAGTATTCTTTACATCTGGGGCATACCCTTAGTGCAGTGACCATATAACATAAGATGGCGGAACATTAATGTCATGAAAATGAAAGATTTCCTAAAAGTCTGCGCGAAAAGAGGCATTGCAGGAGCATAAGAACTAACTGGTGCGCAGTTCACCATATTGCTGGGTAACAGTGACTCCGCAAGGTGTCGCAAACTTGATTACAGGCGTAAGGATAGAAGTAATTAGCAGCGCGAGCAGATGCAGAGCGTGCTGGTTTAGCGCTAACACACAGTATGGATGGCTTTGTTTTTTTGTTTCCTTCTTCTTTCGTTCTGTCATCAAAAAGTAATTAAATACCCTGGAGAGTGCGTGCCGACAGGATACCTTGTACCACGGTAACGAGGTTCATCTTGTAGCAATATCTTGCGTCTTACTGGCTTTCGCCTGGTTCTCAAACTGTACCTCTGACATCTCCCACAGGCGCACTCATTTCCATTGCACCCTGTACATCTCACACACAGTAAGTGTTAGCAATAAGTTAATATTAAGTGTTGACGCTACTGCTCCACGTGAAAGATAGAGTGATTACGAGCATTTCTAGTGTGTGACGGCGTAGTACCTGCAACACCGGTCACCACTTGTAACGAATAAAATTACGCGGATACGTGAACGAGAAATGACAGTCATACCATTTACTCACCTGCTTGAACCACATGAAAGGTGCATGGCTCCTTTTGTTCTCCGACCACGTTCTGCGCCGAACAGAGTAAGGTTCCAAAGTCGCTTTGAAATTGTGGTGTATATTCGAGTACTGAAGCAGCTGTCGACACTGTACTTTGGGTGGGCATCTCACGTCCATATTGGTCGGCACTGTTATGTGGATCGATAACTTCGAAGTCGTAAAGTTCTCGGTTCCGGTTATTACTTGAGAAGCTCCAGCGGAATGATACATTGCGCGGTTCAGCGATCACTTCGCACGTCACTCGAACAGGTTCATGTCTGGATGCTGAGTACACTACTGGACTGCCATGCGCGCAAGCTGGTGGGTCTGTGGACGGAAGAAGAAAGTGCAGCATGAGAAACTCCTGAACAGATGTACGGAGGGAAAACTCAGTGCTCTTTCTGTGGCAATAAGATATGCAAATATCTTCGTGCGACAGAAACCCACAACATCCCTCACACCTACTGACAAGAAGAGGTAATATACTCACGCTGAACCTTGAAAGCCACAGAATTGCTGGTGGCGGTACCTTCAGAGTTTGTTGCAGAGCAGGCATAATGTCCTGAGAGAGATCTCGTCAGCTTCTGCAGAGCGAGAAAGCGGCCGGACACCACCACCACATCAGAGCCATTGGGACCAGCTGGGACTGATGACAAATCAATTGAACCATCTTTGAACCACTGAATCTCAGATGCTGGCGGATTGGAATCTACTACACATTCGAAGTACACGTCCATTCCTTCTTGAACGTTGCCATCTCGAAATGGACTGCCCAGCTGAAGATGCACCTTGGGTTTATCTGAGGAATAAGGAAACGCTATGAACGTATTTGGTGTCATGGGAGCCACGTCAATAATGAGAATAAGCAAGAAATACGAAAACAGTAATTAACATTACTAACGAACTATAAAAGCTGTATTTAGTAATCTCAGAATTTCACAAACGTCAGGTGTGTAAAAATATGAGACAAGGTAAAAGGAGGAAACATGCCTTTTACGTTACAGGTGAAATTCAACAGCAAACTCGAGTGATCTCAACATCGGTGTGTGAACGTGGTTAAATCGGAAGAAAAACTTCGGAGTGAAATGGACGAGAACATCGATACCAGGCACTCGGAACTTCTACCCTATATAATAATAATAATAAAGAAAACGACAAAATGGAAAGAAAAGTGAATAACTGCGGCATTTTTTACAGCATCTGTCCTCAGAATATTTATTTGCTGATATTAAAAGAATAAACACGTATAACTAGCAGCTGCTGTGCGGCGCCGGCTAGAAATATCTCATCTGTGGAACATCTGGCGACGATTGCAACTTGGGTGCATAACGTTATGATGTTATACATGAAAAGCTAAGTCGAGGTTGGAGTAGGAGATAGTGCTCTAACCAGTGCAGTATACAGATAAAGTGATAATTTTAATAATAATTTAATCGATACAGGTTTTTTAGAATCTACGCAGGTGAGATATACGGTCTGGCGGACACAATGTAACTAATTACCGAATAATTAAATAATTAGGTGAACTTGCTGGCACTGGTTGGCTCAGGCTACCTCAGGTTTCAGAAGTTGGGTAGCGAGCATGCGCTACGAGTATCGATCACCGAACTTTGCTACCCCTACCGAAACTAAAAGTGACGACACCCGAGCGCGCCGCGAAAAGCTTGCCGGAAGACCTAGTCTACGTCGAGGGACCACGTGCTTGTGACGAACTTCCGGAAAAATCGCCTGCGACCCCAGATGCCAGAGCCACTGCCCTCAGCTATCACCGCGATGAGTCATCGCTTTCCTTGTGGGGTGGCTAAAACTGATAATTCGTGGCCATGATCAGAAGCGACGCTACAGTGGTCGGTAGGTGGGTTAATTTCGCCCATCAGACCATCTTTCACCAATTGCTTCTCAGCACTGCATATCGTCTCAAAGAAGACCGACGACTGGCGTCCCTGCAGCGACTACCGTGCTTTGGACCTTGTCACTGTACCGGAGCGATACCCTTTGCCTCGACTCCAGGATTTCACGGTGCATTTGCATGGTATGCATATTTACAGCAAGACCGAGTCGATGAAGGCGTGCCATCAAGTCCCAGTCATCACTGAAGACTGCCATAACAAAACCATTTGGTCTATTAGAGTTCCCGCTATGCCGTTTGGGCTTTGGAACGCGGCCCATACCTTTCAACGATTCACTGACAATGTTACTAGAGAACTCATTTTGTATTCGGATACATTGACGATCTACTGATAGAGAGCACATCCCCTGAAGAACACATGAGTCACCCCAGGCAGTTCTTCATACGTCTGTCTACGCACGGGATCGTCGTGAACATTCAGAAATGCGAATTCGGCGTTGCTTCCACCGAATTCTTTGGCCACAAGATGCCGCCCTATCGCATCAATCCTCTTGCCAGCAAAGCTGAGGCGATTACAAAGTTCTCCAGTTCATTCGTCAACAACGCAGTTTGTTTGGCCTAGTCATTTTCTATTGACGTTTCATCGCGCGTTGTCCCGCTACCCTCTGACCCTTAGAAGCATTATTGGCCAAGATAAACACCATGTCAAAATTATTCAACTAGAGTCCTGAAGCTGGCACAGGCTTCACGAAAATCAAAGCCGACCTCGCTGCCTGCGCCTTACTTTCTCACCCTAAGCACGACGCACCGACTTGGTGGACGCGTCCGGTGCAGCGGTCAGCGCAGTTCTTCAACAACACATGGGAGCATCCTGGAATCCAACTGTCTTTTTCTCGAAAGCGCTGAAACCAACGAACAACGCTACAGTACGTTCGGCCGCGAACTTGTCGCAGCATATATCTCAGTGAAGCATTTCAGGCATTGCCTTGATGGTCGCTCTTTCGTCATCTACACCGACTACAAGCCACTCATGTACAAATTTCGCTCCGAGAGCAGCCGCTATTATCCACGAGAAAATTAGTCGGCCCGCTTTTCTCGCTAAAATGCCCACAGATATCCGGCACGTAAAAGGGACCCTGAATGGCCCAGTTGATGCACTCAGCCGTCTATCTACCTTGTCCGCTGTTGCACAACCCGCTTCTCATTTAGCCCATGCAGTCCAAGCTTCATCTGCCCAAGCAGATGACGAAGAGCTCAAGCAGTTGCGCATCCAACAGGCGACATCCCTCAAGTTACGGAATTTCCCTGTCCCCTGCACGTCACATATGATGCGCTGTGACACTTCTTTGGGTCACCCCAGGCCGTTCGTCGCGCTGGCACATTGACGCACCGTTATCTCATCGCTTTACGAGCTGTGCGAACCCTGGTATATGTGCGACCCAGCATCTTCTTGCCAGCCGCTTCGTCTGGCGGTCAATGAATACCAACATCCGTACTTGGGTCTGCTCATGTGAGGCCTGCCAGCAATCCAAGATCTATCGTCACAAGGTAACCACGGTTGGAAATTCGACCTGCCTGACACCCGCTTCGATCGAGTGCATTTTGATATCGTCGGTATACTCGAGAGCCCGAAGCTGCACCCACAGCAGACATGTCAACTGAGAGCGTAGCCTCCACTTTCCTGTCGTATTGAGTTTTCCGCGTTGGTGTACGGTCCCAAAAGCCAGAGACAGAGCGCGACAGTCTGAAAGCAGCCTCTTCAACACACTCACTCAGTTGCTAGGCGCCACCAGGCTCCGTTCCACTTCCTGCCGTCCTCAGTCAAAAGGCCTGTCAGAACGTCTCAATCGACAACTCATGGCCCACGATGTTTGGGAACACTGAGTCGCCTACCTGTCCTTCTGGTACTTCTAGGGATCCGTGCTGCTCTCAAGCCTGATAGAGCTGGCAATTACGTGGTCCGTTGGGTTGAAAAACGCCAACTACGATATGATTGTATATGCTATTATGATATATATTACGTTTATTCTGACGAAATTAGCAAACTAGTCAAACGACCTGCTATTCGAATGGCGTGCGGTCTTTTATTTCGTAGCCTGGGTTCAGTTTCTGTAAAACCTACTGCGCAGCGTAGGACGAGCAGTCACAAGTGCAAGTGTGCACGACTGATCGAGATCTTTTGTGTTTTACTCTCTCTTTGTTTGTTGCGAGCGTGTGCCACTCCTGCTATACGCCCTCGTCCTGGCGAGGCATTTCTGAATAAAGAATAAAAAAAAAAATAAAAAAAAAACTTCTTGAGCTTCCTCAGCGCTCACTGAACTAAACTGAACACCGCGTTCCCCTTCATACTCTGCAGTTTCTGCCTTCCGACCTTTATAATGAACTGCTATGTGCAGAAAAAAATGTTCTCCACGTCTGGTATGTGTTCTTCACAGTTTCGTGCTGTAGAGCAGATAGTTTCTCTTGAGGTTTCTTGTCGCCATTCTTATTGATAAAAAATATATGTAGGCGTGTCTTGTTTGTTTATTTTGCCTTCTTCAAATATAGAAGCAGAGTTCGTCCGTAGACGAGACGCCCCTATTTGTTAAATAAAAATCCTACGCAATTGAATCCACATTCCGACGTACAGGCACTTATCGTAAGAAAGCCTGACTTGCAGGGACGCCGTCGCTACGAAGCGGATACGACTAGTGACAATATGTCTACCATGACTTTGCAGGCTATTATAACGATGCCCACATTATCTCGGCTGGAGTGACAAAATTCTATTCTATGTTTATTGTCTTACTATCAGACTTCTCTGCAAGCGGTAAAACGCATACAACAAGCGCCTGATTCTGGTTTCCTTTCTACAATGCAACGTTGTCGTAAAACATAGTTCTGCGCCGCGCACTGCTAAACCATCGCCCGCAAAGACAATACGGCGACCGTTAATAGCAACAGCAGGTGAGGCTACCGCTCGTCGGTGACACGAATGTCATAACAATCGTAACTAAGAGGTGAATAGCATGCGAGATGCGCCTGATCTCAACTCGAGGAGTATCCGTTTGGTGGCGATGGTATCCAAGACACTCAAGGAATGTACAGTTCCCGGCGGAGTTAATAATGCAGGATCAAGATGATCGAGCAGGGTGAGAGTGATCTTAGCGGGGACACGAATGACTCGCTGAGAAGCGTGGGCGTTTATTACCGTTCCCTCCTATCACGCAAATTCTATGCTACACTCTAAAAACAAAACTCCACCGCATAACACGGCGATGACCAATCGCTATTCCCAATGATATCTTTTACTGACCCTATTTGCTGGAAACGGTAGGCGTACGCCTTTTTTGTGACACTTATGCAG
>JARGYV010040799.1:0-10356 GCA_029532675.1 Ornithodoros moubata | reverse complement strand
TTTTTTTTTTGCACTAGTTTCTGTGCCTTAGAAGGAAAGTATGGCACCCTTTGGTTTAGATCCGCTTCAAGTGTGTCGCACCATCAGTGGACAGTGTTCTCTCGCAGGAGCATGTAGAGCGCCAGCAGCGAGCTGCACACTACTGTGAGGGGCTTTTCATAGCTGCTCCCAGAGTTGAGGTCCTGGCACTGGCCTATAAAAGTTACGACATATTCGTTTGTCACTATTTGCTGCAGGAGCTCTAAGCACTGCCAGAGCTTTATTTAGTGTCCATTCGAAAACAACAGTAAAAAAAACTGTACCCGTGCTTGTCAGGTTGAAAACCGAAAATGTGTCTTTGGCCATCTGCACATTGTGTACACAAGCCCTGGGGGATTTTGCAAAGTGCAGCTGCTTTCTATTGTCAGAAAAGGCCTGAAATATACAGAGGAACATTGTTGAAAGGGTGTAAAGCACTGAATGATAAGTGTGATTCTGCATTTCAATCCAGTTCAACACACTGCTAGGAGGGCATATTTTCAACCCTGTTTGATGAAGAGATGATGAACAGAGGTACAAGTGGGAAAAACTGCTGTCATCATAATCGGATGTGACAAACTGTAACATATAACATCACAAACGTTTGGCACTGCAATTAATGGAACAATTAATAAACATTCACAATAAAAACTACATGTCAACTTCCTTGAATTTGAGGATGGTTAGAAACATATAGCACAAATAGAGCTGAGGAGGAAGTGTCTAGGGGAGGTAGATGCAAGTACTGTATTAACCTCCCGGCAGCTTGAGCTGCACGGTTACATGATGATGCATGGTTACTGCAGTTACAGGTGTATTATAAAAATAATTATCACCTCACAATATGGTCTTGTTAGGGAAAGGATTAATAGGGTACCTACAGTTGAATTGAGAGTACTAGACTCTGTCATTTCTAGAAATTGTAAGGTTTAGCTCAATTCTTTCTCTGAATGTCTTTTTTTTCTCTCTCTCTCTTTGTATCTGTTGTGTGTGGTATAACCTGACAAATCTCTGGGATTATACCACATAGAATGTCTTGCCATTAGTAGTGGCTTCGTATTCAGGTAAGTATGATACACTGAGAAAAAGAAAGTATAGTATGGACATTACCATGCAGTATTGCCCTTCTGAAGCGCTGGCAATCAGAAAGTAGGTGCCGTTTTCTTCCCAGCTTCCATGGCACTGGAAACCTAGATGACGATGATAATAATAATAAAACAAAAAGTTATTCTTAATCAGGGTAACACTAACAATAATACAAAGCCCACCAAATACTACTTAAATACAGTTAGATTTTACATTAGTTACATCTGCACTCCTGCATATCTGACAAAATTGCAAGGATACAACTCTACGTAATGTAGTAATGCGTAATTCTAGAATGAATAATATGCAAAAGCAAAAATGCCTTTTAGTGCTCATTAAAAACATTTGGTTTCAGTGAAGAAAACTCAGCAAAAGAAACCAAGAGGCTTTGGGGTAAGTTGGAATGGAGTCTGTGTTTCCAAGATTATTGGGGCCACTGAATTTAAAATCACGCATACCCTGTAGGATGTGATGCTTAGAAAGAAGTGAACTCATATCCAATTTTGAAAACCTCTATACTAAATGAGAGTCTATTGAGAGACTATTCAGCGATACCAATTATGACACTCCTTCACAAACAATCACATAGCTACACTGCATCAAGCCATTTATTTTTTATGAATGTGCCATATTTGGAATTTTCTGAAAAAAGCACTGCATGTGACAGTCTGGTGTTAATGTTATGCCACACGGTACTTATACCTGACAATGGGGCAAAAAATACCTTGAGCACATAGAACTTTCCCCTCTCCATCTCAAAGGACATCTACTCCATGAGCTTCATACTGGGCTCATTTTCCATTATTTGATATACTTAGCAACATAGAAACTTTTTTCACACAAATTAAAAAAAATACGAGTTCTGCACCTTGTTCGGTTACTGAAATTAGCCTATAGCTGTAACTGAAAAACATCAAGACTCAATTCTTTCTTCGCTCAACATAAATGAGTATATCTGGTTCACAGTCGAAGAAGGTTTCACTTAACTGTGTAGCTTTTGCTATCCTGCCAAGATGAAGGCAGTGCACCTAGAGGTAGGTAGATATCGCCAAAAAGACGAAGTTTGATATAGCTTGAAAGCCTCTAATTAGTCCACCTCCCAACAACAGCATAGTATGCTTTCCGAAAACTACTTTCTCATTACTAATGTTAAGGTAATATTGGGCCTTTGCTATTGTCAATACAGCCTTGCAGGAGAGGTTGGAAAATTGAAAGTTCAATCAACATAGCCAAGTTATTGCTGTATAGTTGCATACAGAACTGTGATTTATCCATAGCTGCAACTTTAGTGTAAAATATCTTGCCAAAAGAGAAAATATTTTCTTTTTTCTTTTTTTTTACTTTCTTAATTTCTTAGGGCTTTTTATTCCTTTTTATACAGCATCTCTGAATGTTTGCCCAACACATATGAAATTGAGGAACCTTCGCTGCTTGGAACGTGCACACACAAGGCATGACAGCCAGGAATAAAATTCAAAACACTTGCAGCAGTATTGAATACCAGTTTTGTTGCAGCTGCCTATGTGGCCAACTTACTTCGAACCTCCTTGTTGGGAGAGCAGTCCAAGTGAATGTCGAGGCGATCTCCACTGGAGCACCCTGCACTCAACACAGAACGCTCTGGACAAGATGCACCAGGATCCCCAGAGACAAGACGTGCTACTTGAGGTTGAGAACCCTCCATCAAGAAATTTCCCGCCAGCGGGCATTCACCATTCTGAGGCTGCACGTCTGAAAAGGCATTCGCACAAAACCGTATCAAAATTGTGCACAACGTATTCTTTGAGTCAACTTACGTAACAGCGTGACCGACTCTGCTGTCATTCTGTCATAGTAGCTATTACCACATGCATCAGAACTTTGCCTTGCAAGTTGACCTGAGTAGAGAGAGTCATGTTGTAAAACAAAGGTCTGAAGAACAAGGAACCAAACAAATAATCTTAGAACTTCTGTTTACCCACAAAACATGAATTCGAAGGTTTTATACAGAAATCATACTGAATCACAGTAGCCTTACTTGAAACTCATTAGTGCATGTGCACTACTATCAGGACTCGACAGAGCTCTTCTAAGTTTACAAAGAAGGGTTCGTATTTTGTGGCCTATATGAACTTGAACCCTGAAAACTTTGTTGCATCGCTAGCTCAGAACATAAGTTTAGGTGATGTTAAAACACTTCTATGAGCCTGAAGAAGGCCAGAGGGGATGAGGCTGTGAATGATGAAAGCTTTGTTGTTTTCTTATTCAACTCTTGTAAGGCTCAAGGTCATGTTCCTAACACTGAATTTTTACCACCTCGCTTATTTATTACACAGTGCTACTATTTTTACCCCAAAATACGGAAGTTTCAGGACAAGCAGGCCATCAATGAACATCAACACAAGCAACGTGAATGCTAGAGACATCAATTTACTTACCAGACTGAATTTCTATAACATGCGCTGCTCTCTTGTGCATCCTCATACACTTGTATCCGCTCTCACTGCAAGAGAAAAAGAACTTGTTAAGGAAGCTGTTAACATTCTTAAATGTGGTCGCAGTTAGTTCAGCAGGTCGAATTTGCGCACTATTGTATTATATGTATGTATTATATTGCACTGTATCGTATTTGTGAATGTACTGAGTTTTTATTTCCCCTTTATAACTACAACACCAAACGGCTCTCAACTGCTGCCATTTTTATGGCAATCAACATCCCATATGACAGAATGACAGAAATTTAATTCACTACTACAGCAGAAATCTTTAATAAATCTTCATCCAAGCTAGGTGCCAATACAGTAATTGCTTAGCCACCTTTAAATAACAGTGACACGGAGACATGCCGGCATCTGCCATAGGCCACAAATTTTGTCTGAACTGTTAATGCTCTAACTACTTTCTGTGACTGCCTCCTTGTATGAACCAGTGGAGGAAGTGCTCATAGGGCAAGGAGGCTACACAAAAGGCTTACCATCCTTTGGTGACATGCACGACTAGTTGCTCCGAGTCAGCATGCGTGAGCAGCTTTTCATGGCAGAGGACTTTAAACAGGAGCTTCTGGGACGAATTGAAAACGGTAAGGTTCGAGTTGAGGGGATCAAATCGGTAAAAGAGATCTCCGTCCAGTGCAACCCACTGTTCTACGCTGGTTGCCCATTCCGGAAAGTGGCACTGACCGGGAGGGTTGGCACCTGTGAGAAAGACGAGTCGCCAATCGGATCAAGATTTGCAAGGAAGGAAGGAATGAAAGATAATTTTTGGAAAAGCACACTTCATCTTTGCTAACTTTTTTAGTGCACTGTGAGCAAACGGAAAAAGTCTCACTTTATGTGTACAGTCATTATTTTCAGCACATATTCTCAAATTTAGTGTGCTCATTCTTGCATCCAGGAGACAAACAGTGGTTTGCATAATTGCAGACAACAGGATTCGTTGTCTCTTATCCTCTTCTACAATGTACCTAGTGACATTTTAAGTGTGTCCTCTACAGACAGGACAAAAAAGAAAAGTGCAGTTGAGTGTTACATGTCAGTTTTTATTTTGAGTTAATATTAAGCTGATCAATGAAATTGGTGACAAGCAAATAATGCACATCGTTCTTTAATGCTCACGAAACAGTAACCACAAGTCCCCAAACGTTATGTGCAAAAATACTTGCATGCAACACCCTTGAAGATAAACAAACAGCAAAGTCTAGTCCAATTTCTGTATGTTGCGCATAAACCTCAAGACTCGATATGATTACTACTTTCAACGCAGCAAATCGCAATAATTCCCAGATGCCTGCGAGTTTCAGTAGCAGAATAAGTGCTGAAAAACAGCATGTCATAAATTTAAAATGCTGCGGTAAAGACAACAGTAAAACCTAGTGTGCTTTACTGACGGTAGGCAAAGAGGACCCCAAAAATGTGCTGAGAAGGTAACGTTTTTCCAACTCACTGTGCCTTAGCTTCATGGTGCGTGAGCCCTCATTGGGGCTCACAAGTCCATCACAAGTTGCATCAGCTGATTGTGCTACTAAAAATGCAGTGCCAGGGTCCTGAGACTTCTCATATACCTAAAGTAAGAAAAGAAAAAGTCTGAGACTAAAGAAAGGAAGTAAACTGGAAATGCAACTTATATGTAACTGCAGCTCATTAGCATGTCAGTGTTGAACTATACTTGAACCATAATTTTGAATGCGATGAGCTGAAACCCAAACTGAATCGACGTTTCTGATCCTGAACAGAACCCATAAAGTGTTTACAGCCAGTGGAATGAACTTATTCAGAAGCAAAATTCACACTTGACATGACTTCCGTCATACTGAAAAGAAAGACTGCAAAGCTCCTGTTACAAGTGTAAAATCTGTGAGCTAGAAGTCGAAAATTTGAGTGGTGAAAGTTTAAAAAAAGTGATTCTGTCATTTCGTGTTACGGTCGTAAAGGAAACAAAACGTGCACGAGGAAAGAAGTAAAACATAAGTGCACAGAGGGAGGCTTACAAAGCAGCGGAACTTGTCCTCGTCCGTCTTGGCCATGGGGTGGTCCAATTTGCCCACTAGGTAGTGCATGGATCCTTCTTTCCAGAAGCCCAAACATGTCAGGGTTTCAACTGCAAGCCAAAAACAAGTACAAAAATGATACTGTTCAATGTGGACATCCTAGGAATGTGCACATCACAGCACTGCATGCTGAAAGTATCAGATAAACAAAGGAACATTCACTCAACTATAAGCTGTGGTGAAATTGAACTGAGATTCTCAAACGAGACAAAAATAAATACAAGACTTGATTCTGACGGATACATAAGCTCACAGCTGTGCTACACAACTTCATGCACATGAACTGGATAGCAATCTTGACATACATGTCTTCAGGTACCTACACAGAAGAAACGTTTACACCAAAAAGTGTTTCTTACTCCTACTTTCCGAGCCCTGCACATCAGCACATGCTTGAAACCTCAGAAGAAGTTTGGATTCATCTGTGCAGGAGTTGATGGTGGAAACTGGATCGGCACACTCTGCATGTCCACGGGAGTAGGAGAAGTCCAGGGGGCCATGGAAAGGGCAAGGGACGGGCTGGGCATTCACTCGGAACATGGAGTAGAGCAGCGCGTCGCCGGTGAACTCGTTGCACACTTCCTCCAGTGTCTTGTGTGTCGAGCATATTTGCGCTGCTTCATAAACACAGACCACCCCATAAAGTTAACTCCGCTGAAACACTTTCTTCTTCAAAACAGTGTCAGGGTTACACGAGTGCCCCTTAGGCGACCAGCATGCACGGTCTAGCAGATGTTTTATTTGAGTTGCTCAGTTTAGAGCATGTACACGTTTGAAAAGTCTACAATGAGTGGCTACAAAACTGTGCTATCTCAAACTAGCAGCAAAAAGCAGCCATGCAATAATTGCTGAATTCTAGGCAATTAGTCATTATGCTGCTGCGCACAAGAAAAAGACAAGAATCTCTTCCCAAAACAACAAAAAAAGGAAGACATGCACTCTAGTGCATTTGTCGAGAACATCTCAGTCATACTTTTGTACTGCAAAAATTCTTTTAAAGAGTTTCAAAGTGTGCTAGAAGAATTCTGCTAGCTATGTCTTAACACACGTTATCTTACCACATTATCTTCTCATTGTGTTTTCGAATCTCTCTTTTGACATTCTCTCAGGAATCGAGATGCATGTACTTGTGTGTTTTATGGTGCTGTGAACTTTACTTTCTTGTTCTTATAATTTGCTGCAGTGTGTATTTGTTTGCTTGATAGTCTTTGCTGATGTGTTGACTGCTGATGCGTTGACTGCTGACTGTCATGCCATCAGTCTTTGGACATTTTGTGAATTTTGGGAAAATTTCGAGCATTTGCATCCCCTTTTTTAACTCGTTCCCTTGATCAAAGTGATCAAAGTATGCTTTATCTTTCATGGCACGTCGGCACAGAACAAAATTTTTATGCGCACATCACCGATGTTCATACCTGCATGTCATGAGGAGGTATAAAAAAATATTCTATACAAGACATGGTATAAGAGTTCTAAGTATAGCCTCTGATGATCACATCATTCTAGATGTACAGACATGGCTTAAGACTCCAGAAGCAAGCAAAAGCTGATCTTCACCTGATGACACAGATGTTGTTCTGCACTCTATATTTACACACAAGTTATTTCAATTTAAAACCTATAGCAAGTAAGACTGCTTACTTTCTTTGTACTGAAGCACATTGGCATTTTTGTCATTGAACCCAACACAGCGTAGGCAGTCCTCAGTTCTGAAATAGAAAAAGAAAATGACTGTCATTCAGCCCGACATTCATGCACTGCAACTTACAACAACCGATTTATGTTATAAAAATGATAGTAATCATCCTAGGAGGTATTGAGGATGAACAGCAAATTAAAAGTCCATGAAGATAACGTTGATATGCATGCGAATGGTATGGGTAATGACGTGACAGGAATTCCTTCCCATTCCTCCGTGAAGAAGCAGTTGAGTATGAGTTATCTTAATGCTAAAGCCTTGCGTGCACTCTTTTATTTCTCAGGTACACTGATATTAGGAACACACACACACACACAAAAAAACGATTAGGTGAAAAGACACAACTGCAAGACTAATAATTAAAAATCGTGGACAACAATGCTTCCTGTCGATATACCTACAGATGTATTAAAACTGGCAGTTGTTACCGACCATAAAAATAAAGAAAAATAACACTTCCGTACCTTAAAAAGATCTTATAAGGGTGCAAGCTCGCCCACAATCGCAGGTGTGATTACATGTCGCCCTCACAACCAACACGTGATCAATGCCCCATCACGGAATGCTAACTGGCATTTACCAAATAATCGATAGGATAATCGAATCGATAAACATCGCATATGTGACGTCCCACTCCGACAAGAAAAGGGGGACAGAAAGCGAGAGGGACAAAAGAGAGGACGAGGGAGAGAACTTGAGTTTCGACGTGCAGAAATGATTTCGCGCGGCCGATACCGAATCGAATCGCTCCGCTCATTGGAGAGTGGCCAATCTAACGCAGAGCAAGCTGGTCGCAAATGGTCGCATGGCTGCTAGCGTCGTCCTCATTAAAGCGGCCCATGTGTAGTGGATGCGTCAAAACATCCGCATCCGATAATCCATTTGGATCGACTCGTACTGACTCGCCGCCTGATGTTCGCCGGGGAACGAACGGTTCTCGGAGAGACCCGTGTGTGTTAATTGGTTCCGCAGATCGCACATGACGCTATTAGTGGTCCTGGAGGAAATGCCGCGGCCGGATGACTACAGGGTTCGATACTTTCATGCGTCGCAATCAGCCAATGGTCATCTGCGCTAGCTTAACGCAGGTGTAACTCCCATAGTCTCTACAGTGGCGATTAATCCGGAAGCGATTGGGTGCGCGATTAAATTCATAATCGATATTTTTTTTCTCTTGACCAATCTGCGGCTGGGCCTCATTAGTCGAGGAGAGGCAGCGGACGACAGCGCCAAAGCGCGGCTGAGCAGTGGAATGCTTTGCGCGCTCGGACAGGACGCGCAAGACTTCAATCTTTCCAGACGTCTTTCGCTTTCTCTAAACTTTTTCCGTTCTTTATTATTTTTTTTTTCTCTCCCTCCTGTCGTTTTTATACTGCAGGAAATGCAGATGGTTGCATGGTAAAACAGTAATAACAACACAAAAGGAAACTTTTGCAACAACCCTTTGTATTCCGACGTGCACAAAAGACAACAGGCGACCTGATCCACCTAACTCCACCTTGTCGCCGCGCAAGGTTTCGACCTGATCATGAATCCAGACGCAAAGAAAAGGAAAGACGGTCTTCCCAGGATTTCAATGCAGAAGAACGCGTCGAACGAAACAGTAAAGATCAATTCATCGGTAAAAAATAATGCGAAGAAATAAAGAGAAAAGGAGAAACAATAGGGAAGATACATCTTATCCTTGTCTCCGTCAAACTAAATAGCAATCTTCGCAGCGACCCGCTAAAAGCCTTCTGCCGTTTTTCCTCCTCTCCTCCCTTCTCTCTCTCTCTATTTCCCTTTCGCTTTTTAGCGTTGGCCTTTGAACGGTTTCTACTATCTTACTATATAAGACGCCATAATAGGGGGCGAGTGATTCGTCTTGCCTTCTTTCCCATTTCCTCTCGGAGTGCCTTTTTTCTCTTATTTATATCCGTGATGACCCCCCTCGTCCTTCTCCTTGGCTTCCTTTATATTCTGCAAAGGAAGAAGCAGCCGCAGGACTGGCAAAGAAATTTGATCTGCACTGGAATGGACTTCCCCTTTTTCTCCGAATGCATCTTTTTAACTCCCCCTCTTCCATTATCTGAATCGCCTCTCTCTCTTTACGGCGTTATGTGAATACGAAGGATATACGTGCGCTTACTGTACCCAGGTCTAAGGCGAACCGCACGAACGGGGAGGGGGGGCTCTCGTGTCGAAGAAAGTAAAGCAGTTACGGTCGCTGCAGCCGGTCTTACATAAATCTTACGTCACGGACAGCAGAAATAGGTAGAGTCCACCAGTTGCTTTGGAAGTGAGGTTATTTCACTCGAATATTCACCAAGACCGCTACATGCGTCTACAACCGAACGGCAGTGCTGTAATTTTTATCGACTCCTTCCTTGTCCGTCAATAAATCTCTCTATTATCCAATATTCCCATTTGGGTCGTTTTAGTGATCGACCGCATTCCCTCTACGCTGTCGAAATTTCTCCGGCCCTGAACCACCCCAGCGCGTCAATTGTGAAAACCCCACTTCCACTGGATCTTCCTGTTCACGACCAGACTCACTGGCTGAGCTGTGATCTCATCACATCATCACCCTCTTATATAGCGTGTGTGCGCGGGTATTTGTGACGATATCAAGACGCAGGATGATAAGACGAATCAGAAAGGCCGCCAAGGATATCAATGCAATGAGATCGATCAAAGCTGAACTCACGGCCCGGCGATGAGATACTTGGTGTCATGCTTTTCTTTGCATCTTCCTTTCGAAGAAATACGATCCTTTGTTATACGGATAGGCTCTGGGTTGCCCTTCTGGAACCATAAGCCTTGCCAGCCAACTGGAAACTCACAACTGCTATCTGCAAGGGGACAAAGAAGGACAATTAGAGTTGAGACTGATAACGCTGCGACTAACCCACGTGTGGCTGAACCCATAGCGTTCATAAGTATACAGAGACCAAGTTGCCTTTTTGGCAACTTCACCATGGTCGTATCACGTCATTAAGCCATCAAATATTATAGTGTCATGAATTTTCCTGCACACAACGCGGCCTAT
>JARGYV010040784.1:0-26822 GCA_029532675.1 Ornithodoros moubata | reverse complement strand
TTTTTTGTAGCTGCTAAGCCGAGATGTTCGATTCCAGTGGCTATGTAGCCGTGTTGTTGCACTCATCGCGCAACTTGACATATTCGTGCAAATATAGTGAAGTAGAAACACAGCTGTCATAGTAACAAAGTTGGCTATTTTAGTCAAACAGGCTCAAAACAAAACCGGTTGGGATTAGATGGAACAAGTGAAGGGCTCACGTAACGTGGGCGTTTGCATAGACACAGATTAGGCAATGAAACAGAGTTGCTCAACCACGCAATAAAATCTTACGTAATGGTATTCACAATAGGCCCCATACCCCTGCAAAAAATAAACAAACATAGTGAAAAATAAAAATGTAAAAAAAAGATGACTTATTCAAACAAAGAGAACATGAAACTGAAAACCAGACCATGCCCTACTTGAACGGGCTCTTGAATTAGCGTAATTCTAGAAAGTCGGATACTCTAGAAATACTCAAACTACTTTTCTTTTTTATTTCATTAAGCGATATGTTAGTTTGTTTTTTCTAACTGAAAACAGAACATAATGTTTGCGCAGAAGTTACATGGGATCTCATAAGACCTAAAGTCAATAAATCATTCTTTGAATGTGCATATTCTTGCAGACATTCACTTTCATTAATGTGATACTCTTCATAATAATGTATAAGTACTGTATTAAACTCGTACCTTTAACAAAACATTTATTATTAAAGTTTTTGAGTTAGCCTCAATATAATTTAATTCAACTCAAATAGCCATACACGATCATGAAAACGAAACCCAAAGAACATCACGTATTCGCCAGTTAACTAGATATTACTTAACCACTGCACTGAAGGCACAACTGTAGCAATTGCACAACACGGAGGCAGCGGCCCCTTAATTGAACAGACTGCACCGCTTATGATTTTAACGCGAAATCCTGCTCGCACGCAGTCACGGATTTCGACGTAGAATTGAATGAAACGTCTTCTCTCAATCAAACAAAGTGAATACCCGACAGATTACGGAGGCCCAAAGTTTAGGCCCGTTATTACCTGTACCGTGGAACCGCGTAAGAACTCCACGATGACCACCAGGAAGCACGCCGTTTGCTTTCGAAACCTAATGCTGGATCTGTTCAACCAAATATTTTCCGCGCACGGTCGGACGAAAACAATCCACCACACAATCAGCGAAAAGGGACCACGCTCGAACCCAACCGTAAAAAGGCAGGCAGAGCTGCCGGACCCCTATACGCGCCTTTTATAGGATAGCAATTTCCTCTCTCGCCTCGAAAAGGTCACTTGTTCGTTCACGTACAGAGAACAGCTTGCATGGAATGACGAGGGAACGAATGAAAACAATAAAATTAAAAATAAATAGAAATAATATGAGACTGGAATGGAGGGAGAAAATCAAAAGAGCATGGAAAGAGAACGGAGAAAGAAAATATGGGATTCAGCGCCCAGTTGGCAAACCGTCTACCGAACGACGAGTACGACAGAGGCGTTTCTTCGACGTTCCATTGATGTCCTGTGTGACAGCCGTTATTAAAACCTGTCATATACCTCTTCCTATCGGGCTGGAGATCTTCGGACACATCACTTGAACGTCTTTCCGTACAGGGTCATTGGTATGCCTCTTGCGCAGCTGACTTTTGTAGACGTTACAGACACCGTAACGGATGCTGAACGCGGGATGGACATGGGAAGAAGCACATGCGCGAACTAGTGGTATGAGCAGATGCTCCTCGTCTGCAACCTTTCTAAAACTCCCCTTAACAAATGCCCCCGTAAGAGCAAAAACGCCAGCGAATATGTGGAGCACTAACTGAAGCAAGAGAAGTCAGGAGACGTCTATTTGGCGCGAAGCAACTGCTTCCAACTTGACACTTACCACTTGACACCTCGAGTGGCATTTAATATAGCCTATAGGATAGTGTGTTTGCTCACCCGGTCATGAAATTGAATGTAAATATGAAAGAGAGTGAAAAAAAAAAAAAAGAAACATTAGGTGGTATTGGTTCCATCTGGACGGACTTTAATTGTTGGCAAAGATGTAGCCACCGTAAGCCAAAAGGCTAATTTTCCTTGGGCGTTTCACGCCTTGCCTAGGAAGGGCCACAGCACTCGATTCCGACAGCCCAGTGAAATTAGATGGAAAATTGTCAGCTCGTATATAAATTCCCTCTCAAGTTGCTCGTTTGAACGCGGAGCCATCCGTCCTGGTGACGCTTTGTCTTTCACCGCACGAACGAGATTAATCAGCCGACGAACATCTTACAAAGGGGGAGGAGAAGGAAAAGAAGTTGACAGGACAATTTTTCATTCCTCGACCCTAATTACGCCGAACTTCTTTTTTTTTTTTTTTGTTCTTGCTATCGATGGCAAGCGACGCGTAGTGGCAGGAAATGAAGAATCATGACATCGCTCGCTTTCCGTCCTCTTCCTGAAGGAAGGTTTACTGGAAAGGCAACAAAAGTGCAGCTGGAAAACATCTTGCCATAGTATGGTCGACACTTTGAAAAGTCTGCACGCATGGTTCTTCACTTCTGCACAGAAGAAACTTAACGTCTTGGGCCAACTTCATGGCCGCGTCAATGAGAAGATGTGTGCATAGCCAACAGAGGTGTACAGGGAGGAAACGCACGCGGTGGTTGGTCGTCTTCTATCGCCATAGGGACTATCAGTAGAAAAACGTCAAGTACTGTTGCTCAAATACTAGCTGCATTTCCTTTTCATCAGTTCTAGACGCCACCTAACCGGAAACGTGCCACGGATGAAACGAGAAACGCAGTAACAAACATGAGAACGACGGACTACTGTCATGCAATTCTTTCAGTTGGCAGTTTAGTCGCGTTGTAAATGTAAGGCTACAATCTTAAAGGCTGAGGAATAAAGTTACCAGCTCTACCCTATTCATGAACGTTGTTCGTTCGAAAAGAACGCGACGACTGAGATCCTCTGGCAAGGTATACCAAATATTGTTGCTCTCGAACGGAAGGAAACCAAATATGGCTGTACCTGCTACTTATGGACTGAATAAGGGAATAAAAGGAACCTTGCGAAGCAAACTCCAGTGAGACAAGGAAGTGACGTAGTGAATAAAAACAACAGTTTCGATAAAAATCCTTCGTTGGTTTCGGTCCGAAAGCAATTCCACGCAACAGTTGTTCTCCCACGCACAGTCTCTGTCTTACTGTCATCATGAGAAGGGTCCGACAACAGCATCGTGGGGAATCGGGGTCCATGTATGACAGAACGCTGAACAGAGCGTTGGGTAACTTTAGTTAAAGTGCCTCAGGATAGATGCCACTATTTCGCCAGATATTTCTCACTGACTGTGTTTCTTCTTCAACGGAAGGTAACGTTAGGTCGATATAAATATCATCAACGTTTTATTTCGCCACATTATTAAACAGTTATCCTGCATTTTCTTTTTTCTTTTTATTCGGCAACGTACTCATTTGCGAATACAGCGGACATCAATTGACCTATTCTTCTCATGCCCACATCATCGTTATTATTCACTACTGTTGTTATTGCTGTTCCTCTTCTCATCTGCTAAAGCAGACGACAGTCGTGGCCAAACGCCGTCCTGGATAATGGCATGAAAGGAAAAGGAAGAAGAAGAAAAAGTCAATCGGGCATTGACCCTAGTTCCTTTAACACTAGCAGCCTTTTTCTTTTTTTTTTTTTCGTTCCTTCGGTTGATAGACTCATTATTTCAACTGACATCTTCCACGGGTTGTTGATCCCAACTATCACATTGATCAAGCTCAGACGTATGTTGCATTCTTCCCGTTAGTTATCCATTCCTTGCAGAGCACTCTCTCTTTCATCCTATTATATCTCTCAGTGGGTTTAAAACGGATGTCTCTCAATAGACGATTGGTCTTGCGGCGTTTTCTTTCGAGCGATTCGTTGAACAACACCCAAGAAAAGTTTATCGTTACAAATGGCATGAAAACATTTAGTACGACAGAGGCAAGGGGGAGGTTATGCAATGTGATTAAAACCTTTCCTCCGTCCCCTTTCCAAAATTAACGACTGTGCGCGTCTGCAGTAAGAGTCGAGACGTTAGATATTTGTGAAAACAAGTGAATGAACGCCACAGACCGCTGACAGGGCGTCGTCTATAATGCTGACCACATCCCTTCCCTTCAGGTCGTGTACAATGAAAGCCTAATGGATGAAATTCCAAATTGCGTCACTGGCCACTCTCGCGCTCGATCCTCGTCTGACGTTGCAGACAGGACGCACTGTATATAGAGTGGAAGTTGTGAGCACGATGAAAGCAATCACGGAAACAACAGCAGCAATATATGATGATGATGTGGGGAGATTCACCACTCCCGGTCCCCTACTCTATTACCACGGTGTGCAAAGTGAGTAAATGAGGATGAAATTACGTATGATTAGGGCTGGCTTTCAACTCGGTGGGTCTTGCTTGTCTACAGGGAACTAAGTAGCCCAGTGTTAGTGATGATGTTCATGAATTGTCGAAGCGTCATGGGAACAAACGCGGGAGTTCGTGAAACTGTGTTAATAGTATGCTAAGGAATAAACAGAATATTTTCGTTCTTTTGGAGGTGTAAGCAAAATCATGAGAAAAAAAACAAAAAAGCCACAAACGCTAAAAGCTGAAAACAAAGAAACAAAAAGCGGCGATACCGTATTTAATATTTACACAATACCTATTCCAACTTCATCTTACTAGTTTTCCAGAGGACTATATAAGAAGCGATGCTCTCTTCGCCCTTCTGCCTCACTACATTGTAGACAGGCAATTTTCTCGGACCTCCATTACCTTCCACTACCTGCAGACGGGACAAATTGAACTGCGACTCAGGTGGCCTTGACGTGAGGTCTGTTAAACAAAAACAGGCTAGAAAGGAAAATGTTTCCACGCCATGCCGTTATAACATAACATAGGACGCACAGTATGTTAATCGAAAGTTTCAGGACTCGACAAGTCGGACATGGTCACTTTATTATGAAAGGACTTTCATTCTGGTAACGCATCCCAGAAGCATCGTCCAGAAGATATGTAATGTGCAGCTTGGAAATTAGGTAAGAATCTCAATAAGTCCGTTGCGTCGAGGAAAACGTTTAAAGAATACTTTTCCAGGTGAGAGAAAAAAACAGTGCCACAGTATTTAGTAATTACCTTATTAGATGGATGGAAGGATTTCGAAAAAAAAAATAAAACAGATATAATAAAAATAATAAAGTAAACCACCGTTCACGAACTTGTTGCTCGGAAAACGTAGAAAATTGACTCCCCTTTCATCACTCTTAGACTTAATATTAGGAAATTACAGCCGCCAAAGACGCCAACAATCGTTTGTCAGAGATAGGAAATTAAGTGCACTGCAGGCGAAGATCTGGCATCCGGTCACTTTCATGACGGCGCCGCCAAGGGAGAGCTGTGCCAGCTGCTCTCTGGCTATTTACAGCAAACAGCATTTTCTGCAGTGGGCTTTCTGTCGCGATTATTTCCATTGTAAATGCGTCAACGTTGGGAAAGATTTCATAAAATCTGGTTCGTCGTCCTCCAAATGCAGTGCTTGGGCACGTAGGTGTCACTCCTCGGAAAATCTACCTTAGCAAGGGCCTAGTAGTGAGCATATTATGCTTACTGACAATCATGAGCAAAACTACGGAGGCCAGCACACAAAGACAAAAAGCAGTTTCAAAATTCCGACTGCCATATATTACAACCTTTGTCGTCATCTTTCCAGTGGAACCACTCGCATTAAAATATGCCCCCTGTATGCCCCAAGCGATACAAGCAACTGCGGGCCCTGATGCCAATTGTGCGCTTTCTTGAAGGTACAAAACTGGACGACACCCTGTGAAAGCCTTTGTGATTATCTCGTGCTGCTCTTGAATTCCTCCGTGTTCGAACCCCCCTAAAGTAGTAGGCCAACTCATTCACTTTTTGTTTCCTTTTTTCAGCATAGATGGTTTGAAGTAACCATCTGAGGACCAATACCTCTAAATTATTTTTTGCGCCAACAAAAAAACCGGAAACATCAGCAACTGCATATTTCCCACGTTCAAACGATGATGATAACAACAAAGGTAAAAGAAAGGAAAACAGCCAGTGACAGTCATGAGACCCCAGCGTTGTTCCAGTGTAATTGATAAAACCCCCCTGACTGTTTCGTAGCCAGCGGCCGCGCGAGGCTGAACTGTGCCTAGACGGTAGTATAATGGACAAATGGAACCCGCAGCCATCAATCTGGCTTAGCCACGTGGCTCTAATAACCGGCAGGCTGCAGGAAACCGACTCACACAGATGTACTTCACGGAGATCTTGTGCCCTTTTGCTGGAGTTTACTCGTAAAATTACGCGGGTGGTAGGTAGGATTGCTCCTCTTCCTACTTCCTTCTCTCCTAAGTCAACGAACTGCCTTGGGCTGTCCGAAAACGGTTAGTGGAACTGAGTGAGACACGTTGTGCAAAGTTACACTTTGGAAACTGCGCGCTGACTGACCCTGCATCTCCGGTCAAATTGCTTGAATTCGCGAACTAAACCATTTCGGGAAGGCGCCCCTTTGGGATTCGAGGAATGAAACCAGAGGCTAGAATTAGAATTATGAGACTATAGGGATGCCCCAGGGGTGCATGATATAATGACGTCGAGCGCCATTCCGAGGATTGATGTCGGGACTCCTCCAGGGTGACAGCTGTAGCTCGAATGGAGTACTTTATAGTTGTGTGTACTGGTTCCTTTTTTTTTTTTCTTATTTCTTTCAGCCACAACCAAGTGATAATGGCTAGCAAATTGTTCATGCAACACTCGCATATCTGACAGCTTGGACTACGCTTTCGGAATCTATCGATCGGTCTCGTATAGCTCAACTCGGCGTATACACTCCTCACCACATTACCCGAGAATTCTCGATGTCCATTACTGGGTGTTTCCTTGTTTCCACTGCGGCAACGCAGTTTACCAGCGAATACCTTGACAAGGATTCATTTTATTTGTTCCCAGCCATCAATGGCACTCCGCTCAGGGCCGCTTCTCTCTCACTCAGCCAGAAAGATATTCACGTATAAACAAGAGCCGGAAACAGATTCAGTTCCCATAGCAACCGATACGAAGCTACCAAAGTCTTCCAGGAAGCATGGCTCCGTACACTTTGGTTACAGGCTCTTTGTCTTTTCCTTTCCCCTGTCCCTATTGCACGTTCGCCCGTTCTAAGTATCCATAGAGGAGGATGACAATGCCACCTATACCAAGCAACAAACAATGACGTTAGCTCACTTTGAGAATGGAACTCTAGTTTCACAATCGGAACTGCTTCTCCACACAATCGCGTTATTTGCAGCAGCCTTTCAGGCACTAAAAAACGGACACTACACTGCGAAATGCACAATCGTCTAAGCCTTTCCTTATTCAGACAATGTATTCTGCAGCGCGGACAGAATGTCCTTTCAGAGCATCGAGTGTAAACCAATAAAATTAAATTTAAAAAGAGTCGTGGACTTGTACATAAAAATAAAAATAAGAAATATTCCCTCCATTACGCAGCGTGCCTGTTGTTAGACCATAGCGATGCATGATTCTCGAGAGTTTTGTTTTCCGGTTACTTTTCTATATAGAAGGCTAAATGCTGGAGAGCTTCGAACGAACTAACTTCTGCCTTCTCCCAATAACTCGTGTTTAACAGCGATGTCGGGAGACGCAACCAAACAACAGAATTCATTCAGGATGCTGGTTTTATGGCTTTCGATGTTTGAGGTTCATAGAGAGTCTTCCCCCTGGTCCTACCCCCAGCATTTAAGAACAAGGTAAATGGTCCTATATAACAGCGAACAGAGCGCGTGTAATGCTACCGAAAAGAAAGAAAGGTTAGGAACACACAATCAATGCATGTCACCTTCTTAGCCCCCTGTGATACAGAGAGGTGCTTGACAACAGGAGTTTGGCTCACACAGTCATGGCTAGGCTCATATAAATTTCGTTAAATTGCGGACGACGTCTGACCAGCACACTGTTTCTTTAGTTAACTGTAACGTCGAGTTTCAGAAGGATATGCATCGTGGTACACAAAGCCCTTCTGTATTGGACTCACGGTAAAATATATGGAAAGTGTATCTAAAGTGGCGTCAGAATCTTTCTCACAATATGCGGAAAGCAGACAGCAATTTTAACTAGATTTTAATTTTACAATGTGTGATCTCCTAAAGGACAAAAGAAGGAAAACAAACGAAGCAAGTTTTAAAATGAACGAATGGCTTCCGGATAATCTCCTCGTATACTTAAAGAGACGGAGAAGTCCAAAAGGAAAAAAAGAAAAATAAGGTGGCCACAGTCGGGCCATTTCGCAAACCTTCTTCCTGCTCTTGAGGATTGCTGCAAAACAATCTTCTCACAGAAAGGCCTATTTAGCTTCCTAGAGTACGTCACGTGACGCCGCTACTAGCGACGTTTATACGTCAGAGTCGGCGTCAACGTATTAGAGGACTCTCGTATCATCTTGCTGCAGACGAGGCGTAGACGCAAAGGGCATCCTAAATACTTGATCATGCTTGAGCACTGCACAAGTGGGTGAGATTATGCAGCCACGTCACGTACATGTTCTCAGTCACTGGCGAGTGTTGGAATTCGCTGGTAATGTAGTCGAAGTACGTAACAATAAAATTCAATAAAGAGGTAAGCTAGCTGTCTGAGAAGAAATCCTTATTACAAAGGCCACAGCGGAACTGTCTTCCTTTTGCAGACGACATGCGCACTTGCATGCGATCACTGGTCGTCTGCTCCGTTCCAGTGGTCGTTTATTTATTTCTGAAACCTTTCTACGTTCCTTCGGGACATTTCGAGGCAGGAAAGAGCCATAAAGGCTGCCTTTTAGAGACGTGCATATCACTTTTAGGCACTTTTAATTCTCAATTTCTCTTTTAAAGAAGCAGAAGGACGATGAAGTCTGGACAAGGTTTGACGTCAAAGGCGGTGGTCTGTAAGCACACTGAGGCGGATAAGTACTACCGCTACTAAGTAGTTATTGATGGAACTGCTTTTCTGCGTAAGAAAAAGAAACAAAGCGGAAGAAGAAGCTTTCAGTTAAATCAGGCAGCCAAACTGAAAACGTACACTCAAGGGACAAAACAGCCCTCACATTTATCCCAATTCCGAAGCAAAATATATAATATATAATTATATATATATATATATATATATATTAGTGTCCCGATGCATCTTTTTATCGTGTTTGCTTACACTCTTTATTTGTTATTTCTTGTCTACGTTGTGTTTTGCAGCTATGACTGCGCGACTTCTGTTGCTTATCTATATTTATGCTTTTTAAGACACTTGCGATAAGTGCCTCATACTATATATATTATCGTTTTTGTGAACAAGGTTGTTAACTCGGAAAGTCTCACAGTAACAAGTAGTATCCTCGTGAGCATTTTTCTCCTTTAATCGATTCATCCAATTCCTGTTGTCGCAGCAGCCAAAGAACTGCCAACTCGTGCAATTTAACTCAGTTTGAAGCGACCGAAACGCCGACGCTTATACAACATGCATTCACCCATGTATTGCTAAGTACTTTCCCTAAAGGTGCTGCAAAGCAGACAGTGTTTCCTAGGTAGTATGTTAATTATTCTTTTAATTGACTCATTCAGTATTCTCAATGATGCTCATTAACTCTTAATTATTTAATTAATCTATTTTTTATTACGTAGCTCCACGGCATCTACGAAACGGGGTGCATTGATAATTGAATAGAAGATCAAACGCTTCTTCATTTGCGCCCAGTTTAATGAATGAAGCTTCCTGATGACCTCGAAGCCCCCGTTGAGGCAGATGAGGGGAGCTGTGTTCCCTCCCCGCAGTTTGTCTTGATTCATCATGGCTACGCTGGTGAAGAATTAGGAACGCACTTTGAAGCCTAACGAACAACTAACATCAGCAGAGCGCGTTTACTCGCTTTTACTCCGTTGAGGCAGTGCAGTAAAGAGTTTGTAACCCGTAAAGGGTCGAGACCACGGATGACACCTCGGTAAAAATGAGCGTGACGGAAAGGATCCTCGCCGTAAAGGAGCCACGTAAAGCACATAGTGCCACCGAAGGCGAACGACATACGATGCCGCTGTTTCGCGTAATGGGAACCAGTCAAATTTCGTTCGCTAGGTTGGAGGTTCGCGCATCAAACGAGATTTTGTGTGGATCGAATGGCACGTGTATCAACGAAATGCCCCCAGACACTCACACACGTTCCGACCAATTCTATAAACGTGCCATATAGCGCTTGAGCCTCGTGAGTTTGCATGGGTCTTACGTAGAAGCCGCGTATAACAATCATGCTGTCCAAGCACCTGTACAAAACTGGACAAGGTCGTCCGATTGCAATGTATTTTTCTCCGTTGTTCTCTTGTTCGCTTTTCAGATTTTCTATTGTTCATGTTGATGCACACAGAGTAATTGAGAAAAGTGGAGCCTGCATACTTTTCACTAACAGCACCAGGTAGCTCCAATAAGACACTGCAATTTTCAGATTATCGTTCACGTGCAAGGTAGAAAAAAATACCGCAGTCGATGGCACTGCAACGCGAAGAGATTGATCGAGATCGATGCCTAAAGCCAACAAAAGCGTTTCTAGCGACTGCATAACGATGTCGGCATTTGACGTCGCCCCAGGACGCATCGGCGGCCACGTGCCCTCACGCGTTAATTGCGACGACACCAGCACTTAGCGAGGTCAACCACAGCGAGAAGTAAACACCACCACCAGAATTGAATGCGTGAACAGGAAGACAACCATCCCAGCGAAGTGTTCAGATACTGCTTGAACACTTGGTGTTGCTTCTGATATTTCATTAACTTTACTTGCGCTGCCTCATAAAGATTTTCATGTTTTGCTTCCTAAGAAAATACGTGCCATGTTTCGCCCATTCTTTCTATGGCTTAGTGTACCTCGTTTTTACCACCATGCCGTGGCTTGGCGGCGCTTTCTCTCAATTTTTTTTCTTTTTCTTTTAGTATTGAACAGCATTATTAAAAACGGTGTAGCGAGGTCCCCGTAATGCCGACCGAAGATCAAAATTCATCTCACATTTTACCTTTTCTTTTTTTGTAATTGTGCAGATGAAGAAAATCCTAAAATCCTCAGCTGGGACTTGAACCCAGGCATCTCTGATTTTCGGTCCCGGTTGCTTTTTCGTGACCTTCTTCAGCTTATTGTTCCTCCGACGTCTTAGACTTATATGTTTGTATCCATACATAGTTGATATTGTCACCGACTGTATTTGCTTGCAAACCAGCGCCGACACCTGTCGGGAAGATTTTTTTTGTCTGCTGGTAAACGAAGCCGAAGAACAAGGTATTAGCTCGAGCATCACTTGTTTCCGCTCTCTTTGCATTCTTCCTGTTCCATTCCTGCAGAAGCACTTCATTAGAAATGGCAGGGCGTGGGAAACGTGGCCGGCGACCTGGCCGTGGGAGAGGCAGAGGCCATTTAGCGAAGAAAGCAAGTTCGAGGAAGGGTCTCGGGAAGAAACCCAAGGGCTTGGTCGCGTTAGGGGACACGTACTCTAAGAGTTCCAAGACTACCATCGATACCAAGAGGGGTGACATGGACGAGGAAGGATACAGCGCCGAAGAGCGCAAGCCCAAGAAGAAGGTGATGAAAACTGTCGCAAAGCCTTCTGTCGCAAAAGGGGTGAAAAAGGATGTCCGTAAAACACCGCAAAAGCCATCGTCGAAGCCATCGTCGAAGGCACCGCCGAAGCCATCGTCGAAGCCATCATCGAAGACACCGCCGAGTACCAAAGCATCGGCGAACATACAGAAAAAGGGTGCATCGAAGAAGGTAGCCAAACGCATGAGTGATAGTTTGCTTCAGATCGCAAGTGGCTCAGAAAGTCCGCCGAGCGCAGCTTCCGCACATTCGGTACAGCCCACACTAAAATCCCTCGCGATTCCTCCAGGAGTCAATAGAAAGTCCGAAAGAAGCGTTTCCATAAGTAAGGAGGCTGACAAAGACATTCACTCCAAAGATACCTCCAGCCTAAAGGATGAGCCTCAGCTAGAGTCGAAGAAAACACAAGGTGCCGCGTCTGTTCGATCTCCTTCTGAGGATGAGTTAAAAGATAGCGTCAGCAAAAGGAGGAAGACCTCGGCTGAACTAATCGACTTGGTCACGGACTCCTCTCAGACAGATGAAGCACAGAAGGCAACAGAGAGCACACAGACGTCAGAAGTACAGGCGGAGAGCAGCTTGAGACGAGGGAGCAAAGAGATCAATACGATCGAAAAAATGGCCGTCAAGAAGTTTCTGAAAGACCTGTACAAAACCTACACCCCAAATGGAGTAATCGACGACGAATGTGCTGCTGTCAGAACCGAGACGACTGTCTCACCACGAGCGAGTGACATGGTTACAGAGGAGGAGGAGGAGGAGGAAGAAAAGGACGACAAGAGATATGCAAAACCAGCCAAAACAGCTCCTCCCGAGAAAGGTGCGCCAAAAGGTAAACCTAAAGTCCCTGGAACTAAAAAGCAAGCTAAAGGTTTTCTCTTAGACAAGAAGGAAAGCGAGACAGTCAAACGCAAAGAAACATCAGAAACCAAGGTGAGAGAAGTCGAAGCGGCAAACATGGAGGAGGAATCTCTTGACCGGGCAGCAATTTCCGACGTCCACGCCGTGCCAATGTTAACTGTGACGAGACATCACTTTCCTGCATGTGCCCACACTACCGCAATTAAAGAGGGAATGAGGACTCCTCCGTTAGGAATTTGCAGACGACTTTCTCCAGGACTGTCAACAGACGAGGACGTGACCGATGAAGTAACAGAAGAGTACTATGAATCAAGTGCGGAAAGCGAATGCCCGGTACGAAAAAGTGTAAGGAAGCGGACTGTAACTCGACGGCTGAGTCCGGCAGCTCCAGCCGTTATTTGTAGGCCTGTACAACAAAGACCACTGCGCAGAGACGTATACGTAGAACCGCCAGAGTTTCAAACATTGGATGTCTACGAAAACTATCTAGACAGTGATGATAGTCTCAGGAGGAGGCCACACGTCTGTCCAGAAGTTTCGGACAGATGTAAGTACAAAAGTGGACACTACGCTGATGATGTGGGCAGCGTGTATGAAGAAGTGTACGAGGATATTCCGGTTTGTCGATGGGCTAAACGGGTAGAGAGTTCTTCGCTTAGGAAGGAGCCATCGGAGGAGTGGAAGCCTGTTAAAGCTGCCCCCGTAAAGTACTTGGAACGTCCAGTCGCGAAAGTAGTGCTCCCGCAGGAGAGAGTGATTACTGGGACGCCAATCATACAGTACGAAGGCCATGTTACACGAAGCCCTTCCTGTTCACAAACTGCAATCACAGACACCACGGAGTACTTTTACGACGATACAGAGCCCACACTTCCGACAGCTTCCGATGAATGCTTTCTGAGGAATGTTGGGCCAGAACATGAAGCCTACAGACGAACTAGTCAGCTTCAGAGACCTGTCCCAACGAAGCTTAGATACCGCAGCAGAGTATGGGAAACCGTAAAGCCCTGGCTTGCGGTGCACGAGTCAAGGCTTGCTTCACAAGAGGCTGTGCCACAGAGTTACACAAGGGCCAAAGCGCTTGTGCCACAGGCGTCAACTGCAGCCAAAACACAAGCTGAGGGCAGGCGATATAACACATCTAAAAGAGATAAATTTTCTTCCCTGGAGAAACTTGCGGTTGAGAAATCAGAAACTAAGTCGCGTTCCAGTATATCGCCCGTAAGACGTTTGGTAAGCGCGGCGCGGCGAATTCATCGTGGACGTCGCAGTACATCTCCTTCTCTACCGCCAGTGGCATGTGCGCCAGTGTGCGTGACGCAGTGCAAATATATCTGCAATGCCCAGCCGATAGCTTGTCCTGGCCTTTCACATAGAGGGCACGAGAGCTTATGTGCTCTGGCCGGGTACTATAGCTCTTGCCGTAATAATCAAGAGCTGTTGCAAGATCTCGAAATAGAAGAACTTCTGCATGAAATCGAAAATGAGGAACTGATCCGAGAGCTCGAAAAAAGGCGACCAGACAGGGAAATATCCTCGCCTCTACTTCAGCAGCTCAGGGCATCCGTTTCATCTGGAGATGACGGGGTGGCTCGCTCTATGAAACGCGATGTAGCTTCACAAGTTTCTCGTCCTACGCAACCTAAGGTTACTTCACAGTTTGTTTTTACAAAGGCAAAGGCGGATTACCGGCGCTCGGATGCAGGGCGAAAGGTGCAGCCGAGTAGGCCTCTGAAAACGGACACGCTTCAGCGAAAGAATTTACCCAAAGCGGAGTCAGCACGCGGCTCAAGGGAAAGTAGTTCCGACATGTTTCAGGGAGCCACTTTAGATAAAGCCCTACAGGTGAGTCAGCCAAAGCAAATAGCGGCTCAACGGTATGCAGTTACCAACGACAGTGACGCCTCCGTGCATCTTTCTTGTGCTGAAAGGTACAGGCATCCGCTGGCAGAAATCCCGTTCAAGTGGCGCACTCCAAAGGAAATAAGACCTCAGCCGTCTCAATTTGCTTCAGGCCCCATACATGGACTCCGCTCTGAATTTACCTACCAGGTTATGCCAAAACAGAAATGCACTTTTGAGAAGCAGACACAAGCCGAAATGAAAGAAATTACTTCTAAACCAGAAGCCAGGAGGCAGTTGTCGAAACACAGTTCAATAGTGCGGAGTACACTTACACCAAATGAATGCCAAATAAGGACGGCTGATGAGGTTATTAAGCTCAAGACAGACTCCAATAATGATACTGTAACTCAGCCTGAGCAGCCGGCACCCGCTGACGATGCACAAACGATTCCTCAAGTGCGCAAAGCTGAGGACGACCAAGTCAAAGTTCCTGAACAAGAGAATTATAGCGCTCAACCTACGAAGAAAGAGCTCGCTTCGAAAAAAGCACAAGATTTGTTCAGAAAAGAGAAAATGCAAGACCCACCAGTTAAATGCGATGACATTCTGAGCGCCAGAGGATCTTTGGAAAAACAGAATGAGGCCATGGAAGAGCAATCGGTGATTGTTGAAGTTTTCGAAGAGCGGCTTGTTGAACCTGTTGTGAAAGATTCCGGAGAAAATGTTAGAGAGCAGGGTAGTGTACAAGGCTTCCAGTCCTTTCGCACTTTCAGCATGGAAACGTCAAAAGTTCTCGAGTATTATGGCACCCTGTCTGAGACTCCCCAGCCGCAGGCCTTGGAAACAGCCCAGTTCCGAGAATTTACGGCTAGGACACCTTTGCGCCAACGTCTTGTGGCGACTGCCAGGAGATCAATGCAGCCAGTTCGTACTGATAGTGCAGGAACATTCAAAACGTTTACCGCTGATGCCGCCAATCAACCATGCATTCCAGTTCCTGTTGAACTTTTCGTTGATAGTTTTGAACAAGTCCTCGAAGGAAGCCGTAAAGGAATAAGTACATACAGCGTGAGCCAGCCCAAAGGCCATTCACGGGACGATGCAACGTCCTCAATTGAAGACACCGGGAAACAGGAAGACCACCTAGAAGCCAAAACAGTATCTGAAGATGCTAAGCAGCCACCTTTAGCTGACAAAGCTAATGGTGACAAAAGCAATTCTGCTCTGTGCGAAGACGTTGATGAGGAGAAACAGGCTACAGAGAAAGTTGCAGCCGCCGCGGCATTAACAGCTTCAGGCGAGCAACGTGAGGAGACCAACGTGCCTACCATACCTGTTCCACAGCCAATTGCCGTCACTCAGGTTCAAGAAACATACGATCAGTCACTTGAAATGGCACTTTGGGACTACTCAACCAGCATCACATTATATCCCGAATGTAAGATCGTTAGCGTAATAGGTTTTCTTTGCGCATTATGGGTGATCCTATTGCTGACGTTGACCTTTCTACAACGCCGCAATGAGCCTATACGAATTACTTTGACGCCAATAACTAGTGGGACTAACGCCACAGTGACAGTCAAAGCAACTAGCGACACGTCGTCTATACAACCGGTGACCGCAACCCCACAAAGTGTCATACATTACTGCAGCACTGATTACTGTAGGAAAGAAGGAACATACTTGGACGGAATACTCAGCGACACTATTGACCCTTGCGACGACTTCTACGGCTACGTTTGCAAAACATGGCTAGAAGAGGCCAACATGCCAACAGACATTGATATTTGGGAAGTATCGAGAGACAGCCTGCTTCAACATGAGATGGAACTCGATGTAGCTCGTAGCCTTCAGTTCCCTTTCGCGCACATGTACGTCGCCCCTGCTGTATACCTTTACAAAAATTGTGTGATGGGCGCAGATATCAACGGAGTGGACCATATGCGTGCTCTTTTCCGGCAGTGGCGAATAGGAAGCTGGCCCATCCCGGCGACAGTCAACAAGCAACTTGATGATGTATATGCCTTTGCTGGCGAGTTACTGCGGGACATTGGTTTAGACGTTTTCGTGAAAGTCAATGTCGCTATAGACCCTACAAGCTCAAAGCGGCGTGTTATTGCATTGGATGAGCCTCGTTTACTGTTCGTTGCGACAGATATGTCTACACCCAAGATCGTAGAACTGGTGAAGCTAGCTACCGAAGAAATGGCACCACTGTTTGCAGCGGCGGGATCGACGTCGCTGACGACTGAAATGGTTTCAGTGTTTTCTAGCTTCAGCACTGCAGCAGGTCCTTCGAGCACCAAGAACAACGAGCCAGCGCTTTTGAAGGTCAGCGACCTTGCCATCGGTTTTCGATCCCTTCTGAAGAAAGCGTTCGAGAACGTGGCGAACGTTGATCACGACACTTCACTTTTGGTACTGGCGCCAGATTTCGTAAATAGGTTGGACGACATCGTTCGAGCGGAGACGCCACGAGCACTTCTGAACTACTTCGGTCTACGAGTCCTGATCTTCACCGCTCCTTTACTTGAAACTTCCTTCACGGTCCTTCAAAGGCTATATTCCCTTCAGGCCTTTCAGAGAATAGAGGAATGGGACAGGTCAGCGTACTGCGTACGGGTAGTGGAGCACGCACTTCCTGGATGCGTTCTACGGGCATACGTCTTCTCTCAGGTACCCTCAGATCTCGATCATCGCCTTTGGGTGTCACAGTTACAAGACATATTCTTCCGCCAAGTGCAACAACTCACATGGTACGATGAATTTACCGCACTGCGTACCCGGTACAGACTCAAGCACACGTACTTGGAACTGTTCTATCCCAACTGGATCCGGAATCTCAGCAAACCTTGCGGTCCGAACCTCACGCAGACCAGCGGAATCGTCGATTATTTTTACAAACTACACCTTGATCGCCAGCATAACTATTTAAACCAGCTGTTAGGAAAAAACGCTGGGATACCAGGCGCTGGTAGATTGTTCGATACATCAGCAATCTATGATGTACCGCGGCAGACTATCAGTATTCCGGTGGCAGTTTTTAACGCTTCGGTTCCGGCCAACAGTACAGTGTTTGACTTCCACTTGTCCCGTGTCGCAGTTCGTATTTATGAGGCATTAATTGCGATGGCACTGGACAGTACTATCTATGAAAGGGAATCCCCTCTCCAAACGAGCGTGGAGTCTGAGAGCGTCCTGAGTTCCATTCTTGACTGTCTTGTAAAGGACTTTCGAGCTCTTCCTTCCAATATTCGCGATGCCTCCCATACTATTATCACGGACCCCCAATGGGTCCGTTATTCCATGCTTCGACAGACAGCCGCGCTCCAGCTCGCTTTTCACGCGTTCAGCGACCTACTGCAGGTCAGAAGGCTATGGTACTTGGATTACAGGTTCGTGACCTTGCCCGATCTTTCCGCTGATCAGCTTTTTTTCGTGTATTACGCTTTAGATAACTGTGAAGCTGCCGATACGCACCGACTGAGAAGAGCTTACGAAGTCAACCATAAGGTACCTCCAGCTGACAGGGTGAACGTAGCGCTAAGACACACCAAGGCCTTTCACCAAGCCTTTGGCTGCGATCTGGGGAGCCCTATGAGAGCGACGGACTCTGATTTTTGTGATGTTTTAGCAGTGTCATAATTTTCTAGTGACACAATAACCATTCCGAAAATAACTTCTTCGGAGCAATCTCCTTATGTATATTTACAATATGATTGTTCATTAAACCGATCACTTGATGTAACAGAAGGGGACTGCCCTTAAGGTGGCCAATGGCTATCTTTTGGATGAACCGGGTTGGCAACATGGAGTCCCGTAGTCCCAGGCAACAATCCTAATCACAATATTGCCTCGGGATATATCTGATTATCTGTCTGAAAGCAAATCTTCCAATTAAGATCTGCTCTCAGTCGTGACGACACGCGACACGTGGTCGGATGCCATGTATCATGAGTGTCTTCGCCGTTTGACTGCTTGACCTTGTTGTTTGACCTGACCTAACCTAGAATCTCAGAGGGACCGGAAAGGAAACATGAAGTCGTCGTATTGCCCGTCTGGAAGCGGCCATGCGCGTTACGCCCTCACCAAGACGACATTCTTTTGACGACGTTCACTTCCGATCGCTCACATAATTATTTGTGTGAAAAGAAGAAGTTTTGTGCCAACCAGTCCGGATTGCTCTACGTGTGGTTCGGCAACAACTCCCAACTTCGTATGCCAGTCATCAACAGCAAGCTACTTGCTTTCCTGCAGACGCCGATGCTGTGACGCGTGATAGTGTGAGTCTCTTAGACAGTGCTAAATAAAGTTGTTTATCAACGTGCCAGGCATTTGTTGGAAGTTCGGCACAGAAAACAATGAACCATTTGAAGAAACTCACTCCCTGGTGAATGCCCCGGAAACATCCAACGTATGTTTTTGAGACGTTCGTGAAATGCGCACAAGAGGAAAAAAAATCACCTACCATGTATATGTTCACGCAGCACGTCAACAGAATCTGTGCAATACTTTCTGGTGGATCCAAAGGTATCCAAAATGAGGAGCATGGTACGAGCAACAGCAGCATGTCTTCTGCGAGATGCACAAAAGTTACTTGCAGCGTTAGAACGATGTTATCAGCTACCCACCCTTACATTCGATTTTCGCTCTCCCCTCGTTGATACCGTGACGGCAACAACACGTCTGCTAGGCGCGAAAGATTTGATGCGTCTCGAAACGCGATGTTGATAACGTCAAACAATGGAAGCTTCATTCAAAACGCACGTCAGCGGTAAAGAAGAAAAAGAAAATGCAAGAAAAATGGTGCGCTTGAACGCCGTCGTGCGGGGAGATTTTTCCTTACGAAGAAACGCTTACCGGTTTGTTATAGGCGAAATGATATCGAATGTGAATCCGTTGAAACAAGAGGGCATATTTCAACACTTGACTAAAAAAGGCTTACGAACGCGCTACTGAACGGCTCGACTGGAAGACGCCCCATTGTCTAGAGATGTTTTGCCAAGTGTGAACCGCCGTTTTCCAACGATGCACGATGCCAATCGATGTGCGATGCTTGAAATTCCTCTCTGCAAGTTGTTTGGGCTGCTACTATACGATTTACGTTTGCTCATATTCCTGTGTAACGCTGCAATATTTTTCAGGTGTTTCCGTTGTGATGTGCGCTTACTGAGGGAGCATAATTTCTTCAAGTTGGTTTTAAAAACATTTTTCCTGAAACACTTTATAACCGATGTATACCTAACGAAAGAGACGTTAATTCTGTACGAGATTGTTGGGTCTGGTTTTGATAGACACACGAACTGACTTGCACAACAACCTAACATACAATATTAAATTATTATTTAAATAATTTATTCATAAATATTAATTCCCAACATACTAGACAACATGAAACTCGGTTGAAACATGCTCGCATTCTATTTATCGTTTATCTTCATCGGCACCTATGAAGCTTGCAGCTAAAGCGCATTAGCTTCCTCGACCTGGTAAAACAACACGATAATCGCTTGTGGCGACAAGAAAGGAGTGGTTCTAACATCGTTTGCAGCATCTGCGGCGCCTCGGAAGATGTGACCCCTGTCGTTTATACTACGACGGGTCTTCATATGAGACCCTTGCATAATAATCCCGTCGCCCTGCGTATAAACAGATTGAGTATTCGAACTTTCACACAACCGGCTTTTGTATTCGTTTCAGTGTTTCCTGCCTCAACTACCATCATGACTCCAGTCCAGGACTTTCTTCTTTTTAGACGTCTGGGGTCGCTGCAGCAGGAAGCTCGAGCTTTAAAATCGCTTTCGGAAAGTAATACACCGACTTGAGTGCAAAAACTTTGGCTGTATCTGCAAATAGGATTATGCCACACGATGGTGCATCATAACGAGGGGGCCGTATTCCAAATCACAGTCCCGGCATAGACGTTATTTCACTTGGACAAGTTCCCGTTGTTCTGTATTGGACAAGGACAGCTGAAAACGTACCCGGTCCTACCTAGCTTCCTTTTTTTTTTTTTCTTCGATATTATTCAGTGTAGATGTGGGGGACGAAATTTCAACACTGGGACGTTTTGTCTTTCTTTTTTTTTTTTTTCTCTCGAAGCGTGTTTAGCACCTCGAATCTTATTTTACTTACCATAAATAGCAAGTCAATAATTTCACTGATTGTCACTAAGAATACCCAAAGATATTCCGTAAGTATGGTTGTGGTGTAGTGTGGTTCATTAACTGGCTTCGCGGTGCTGAAGTTGCAAGGAAAGAACAATACTCATTGCAAGGGATCGCCATTTCGACCAGTAACAGTACACTATATAAGCCAATAGGCTGCCAGTAAAACACGCCTCCCAAACTTTCATTATCTTCGAGCTCATAAAAATGCCGCTTTATAGAGGTATCTCAGATATTATCTGAGATAGCACCCCTATCGTCCAGTGCCGCCCATTTTGCCGCTTTCTTACTCGCTCCTGTACCACAGCTTGTATACGAAAATATTATATCTTATTTTAGGTGTATATATGGAAGCTTGTAGAAGCGGAGTCTGTGTCGTAAACCTCTCGCTGGCCAGTACGCCAGTGGAGTAAACTTTTACGCTCTAAGAAACTTTACGACCCCCTCACCCACATTTATTTTTCTCTCCTTTTCATTACTGAGGATTAGATACATACGGAAGAAAGATTACGAAACTGGAGGAAATATTTCATTCCCGTAAAATAGGAGCACTATGGCCACAAAATCGATACTTACTTATAGATGTATATTCAAAAAAGATAGCTGAAGTTGCTCGTTCGAAACATAAGTTGGAGTTTAAAAGGAAAAAGATCGAGTGAGACAACAAAATATGGCCGAGGCGGATCACAGAAATGAACTATGACTCAAACATATCGGCCTCAGGGTAGCAGCATGTCGCCAGGCTAGTATGGGAATTCGTGAGTGGCGTACATGAAAGAATGAAGGTGAAACGGAAGTAAGTGGATGGCTTAAGACACCAGTAGGGGCCATGCCCATGTGATTAGCATCTCTGAACAAAAAAGAAAAAGAGATCAGTAGCATGTGGGTTTGAGTCTAAGCAACCGGCTCAGTCTTTTTTTTTTTTTTCGTTCATTCTTTCAGTGTCAAAACTTTTTGAACTGCTTATGTCGATGACAAACCACGATATGAATGAGCTGGATCCGTAGTTCTTCTTCACCGACGTACGAGGTACAAATGACTCGTGAAGCGACCGAGTGGAGTGAATCTATACCCCCTACTTTCGGTTCATGTTTCAGGCGAGGAGAGATGTGGAGTTATGAGCCATTTTCTAATTCTGTCACGATAAGATAATAATTATCTTATTGCGACACAATTAGAAAACTTTGTGGAATAGACAAAGGCGTAAAACTTTACGGTGGAGTCAAGCGCAATTTCAAGTTTGGTTTCATAGCAGACACATTGGGCAAGCAACTTCGTTTGCCGGGTAGAAGCGAGCTCCCTGTTTCGGACCGCTTTAATATAACCCATATCAGTGTGACGTGAATACAATCGACTCAGTTGAGGTAAGGTGAGGTTTATATTACACGCTCTCGTCGTAAACAGAAGGGGATGGAAAATTTTGACACACGTACCCCTTAAAAGCGTTCTAGTAACGTGTTCCAACAATTCGTCCACGTTTCATTATTTCTGTATATCTGCTGTCACGTGCAATACAGCTCCTTAATCTTCCCCTAATTTATAGATCCACTGGAATAATTATAGACTCTGTTTCCCACATACCATGTCGTCTGTGTATTTTCGGAATTAGCGATCCTCATATTGAGAGGCAGACATTAGAAAACATATCAGTTAATAACATTGGAAATTCTGCTGCTAATTTTTGAGGATTTCGGTGTGTTATCTCTGTTGTTAGCCTTTGGAAAAAATGTCGTACAGGTGGGGCATCTCAAGGAAGATATGCCTAAAACCACACTGCTCTAAGAATGACTGAACTGCTTGAAAGACCAGTGCGTGACACACTTCACAAGCTACTTTCTATGCAGAAAGAATAGCTTACGCTCAGATGAGAACCCTATCGCAATGCGTAACATCTGTCATTGGATCGAGATGCTTCAGACATTCAGACTGGAGCGTTTATACAAGCAACGAAAGAGGTGGCTTTCGTATTACAAGAGCTCCATTTAAATGGCACTTCAAGGAATGTGAAATTCTTCTCCTTCCCATCAAATTTTCAAAGCACCTTTTTTTTCTTCCTTCTCTTCTGAGCTATGACGTACCTTCTCACGGCAACTTTCCCCGAAAAGCCTGTTTTAAGGTGTGGAGGCTATGATCTAGGTAGACTGATGTCGTACTCGGCTGTAGGGTGGACAAAAAGCGAACGAGCAGTTGACTGATCCATAAATTACAAACCAGAGATTATATACAGACGTCTTTTGCCTCGGCTCGGTTTTTGTACCGCATGACCCTCTAGGCATTCTACAGCTATAGCTACATCAGGTGCGTCCAGTTTTCGTCTTTCGTGACGACAGAAAATTTTCTTAACATGCACCAGAAATTAAATGCATTTCATGCACGTTGACTGCGGCAATGAGCTTGAACGAAATATAAACAGATATAGTCGGTTACAATGTCCCGGACAGAATCCAGGACTTTTTGTTTAGTGCATTGCAGGAAAACAAATCTTGTCCTGTGTAATCATGCTCCCTCCTGCCTCTTTCGGCAACAGAAAAGAACGAGAGAGAGTTGAGTCTTTTTTTACACATCTTTGTCTGGCCACCATTGTGGACTAATTAGCGAAGCGCATTCGGTGAAGACAAAGGCCACGGTGCTGCAAAATTGCTTTCCGTGAGGAATTCACTGCCCATAGGAACGCTGGAGCACACAATAGGAAGACAGCACGTGTAATACCTTCTACCTTTTTCCATCTAATTAAGCGTCTGGAGGCACGAATTCACGGGGATTGAGAGCAGATATTTATATGCCAGGACAGGAACGAAAGCAGCTAGATTTCAAACGCTGTAAAAACAATCAAAATGCCACATTCATCACGAAAAGTGAAAAAATAATTCCCAGTTGCCGATGGCTTTGAACACCAGAAATAAATAGGAGGCTAGACACAGGTAAAAAGACTTTCAGGTACATATGTCGCTGTACAGATAAATGTGGAGGCGATACACGACCAATCAAAAGCAAAGGTACCAGAAACAGACGCAAAACGTAACAAAACGTGCACCTTCACTCTAAGCACAGAACTTCACCGGACAACACGGCAATGACCAATCGTCATTCCGAGAGATATTTTACTAACCCTGTTTGCTGAAAGGTATCATCGGAACGGCGATTGGTCAACGTCGTGTTATGCAGTAAAGTTCCGTCTTTAAAGTGTTTTCTCCCACTCTCTTGGGGCATATCGTACAGCGTCACATGAGGGTGACTGAGATTGCTGCGATTATCCTTCTGAACTTTTTTACTTATTCGTGTGTCATGTACGACATTAGGAAATTAATAGTTGTTATAAATAGCGCTTTTTAGCGTGGTAATCGGTGGAGGTGCGTTTCCCCTGTTGTACCAAGGGCAGGCATCCTTCCGCAGTGGGCTGCCCTGAGGACACCGGAACTGAACGGCGAATGGAGGCCATCGTGACAAGGCGCCGTTCAATCTACGATCAAAGAGAGATTACACGCTATTGTAAAGAGATTCATCCTCCGAAAGAGTTTTGTAATGAAAGCCTTTCATGAGTGTAAAATCTCTTCTTTCAGCCAATGCTCATTGAAGTTAGCCCGGAACACATACGCGAAAACCTGTCCTGTCGCATCATACCAGTGTCTTGGAACCGCCCGACATTTGCAGAGAACTCATTCCGGGCATGTTTCCGCGATGTTGAAATAGTTAGGCCGACGAGACGCCCGCAACACGCATCAGCTGTGTCCTGCTATGCTTACATGCCCAAGAATGCTGGGCTATATTGCTCGGACGAGCAGAAGAAAGAGAAGATTCTGTAGTTAATTAGTAGTACCTGCTCAGTGGTGACAAGTAGAAAGGGTCCTGCTGATGCCGGCTGAGCGACGGCGTGTAAGGTCGGCAGCTGCTCTGCAAAGACATTACAGGCCCGACATTGGCTGATTTAAGCAGAGTTCTGCGTTTCACGATTTCACTCCTCTGTTGCCATGGTGATTACGCATAACACACGTTTTAGAATTGCAGGGGGCAGTAAAAGCACATTTGCATATGTGTCCGCGTCCTGTATGTGGGACCAGTGCCGACTAAAACTTGTAAGGCCTATGACCTGGTGCACGTACGAGCATCATCTTGAAACGACCGCGAAAAGCAGTAACAACGCGTCCAGAAGCCATAAATGCTCACGACGTCCACAGCTCACAAGACAACAAGCCTCTCTGGGTAATGACAAGACGCACCCGTCGACCGTATCCGTGACTACCGTCTCTGTGACTACGGAAACGTTTCCTTTCCAAGCAGTAAGCCACTTTTTCACACAAATCGATCATCTTGTCTGTACCCCAATAGAGCCCTCTTCAAAAGAGTAAAAATAAGCTTGTAAAACATGATGGCATGCTTTTTTGTTTTTCAGTTTGGAAGTGTAAATCCACGTGCGTGGACGGTGCCAATCTCAAAGCTGCCGTTTGAGAGTAGTCAGTCGTCATTATGTGCGGCTGCCGCTATTCTTCGGATGTTCGTTTCCAATCCTTCAGACACACTCTGTCTAGCAGAATAGCAGAATATCTGTCCTTTCCCAATGTATATTAATGAGGAACAATCACCCATGGTTTGGTAAGAGACGTTGATAAATCGGACAGCAGCAGCTGCCATTCATATTTGAACCTTTCTATCGAAGCAATAATTGCCTCGACAGCATCTGACGCACACATGTTCTTCGCATCTGTGTTCGGTTACGTTCGTTTGAGGTATGCGCTCGTCTTATTTACTCGCTGAATAATCTCGCGCCAGAAATAAATGCACCTTTATTTGATTATCCCAGGACTGATTTCTTTCGCTCCTTTCGCGTAGGCTGCAATGAATAACGTTATTACGGTACGGTGCACCTTGAGAGTCAAAGAGGGCGACGCTTTTCCGCCATTATTTTCAACGGAGCATAGTTGTTCATGCATAGTCCTCTAACATCGTGCACTATTGAACAAATGTGCTGATAGTCGGAGCGGTGTAAGGACTGTATGCGGAAGGTACTCCCAAATATGGGGGAAAAAAAACGCTAGAACGGTGTAAATGCGTTGATAATATCAACAGAGACAGTAGCAGAAAACATTCTGACAAGGAGGAGTGGAAAAGAAAAGACATTAAGAACTAGGGTTTTCTTCGTGATGTTGACGTCGGCACTCTGAAAGTCGTCTTTGCTGCAGGCCCTAACGTACTGTGGTGAAACCAGCAGCAAAGGAAAAAACGACATGACAGTGCCGAAATCGTGCAGCGTACGCGTATGCTCGGAATGTCTTCCATGTGTCGAATATTCTCGCTAGATTTTAAATATTGACGGTATGCCTCGCCGCAGTGCCCCTTCTAAGAAACTAGCAGATGCGCGAAAATGTGTGTCCGTGATGTAAGGTTGAAATTTTCCTCTCGCGTTCTTGGCGTACCCGTCTTTCAGTGATGCCCGTGATACGTTTTTTAGTAGGCGAAGTACGCGCTTAAACCTTCTTTTCATGCTAAACATTGGTCGACTACTGCTGTGCCCTGCTTCACCGCCACTTTTCCTATTTCGTGGAGCCTTCTGCTAAGACCCCAGAACGTGAATATATTTATGCAAATGGGTGTAGGCTGACTTACTTCAGCATAGAAAAGAAGAGCTACTTGGTAGCTGTTGTAAGGTCGAAATCCAGGCAGAAAGTTCCGACTTTTGCTGATGTTCATGAATAGCTGCAAAGAAAAAGTGGATATATAGGAAAAGTAGAGTAATTCAATACGGATAGATAGAAGCTTTTATGTTCAGCACCGACTAAGTCCTACAGGAGCAATCGTAGCTCAGGTAACCCGAGATCTCTTTTTAAATCGTTTCATATGCAAGATTCTGCATGCACTGTCAACTGCTCGTTATTCACTGGTCCCCTCGCTGTGGAGAAGTGGAATCAGTTGCTTTTTGCTGTAACTATACTTTAACTGTGCTAGGATCGACACCAACATGATATAATTTTTTCATCATTTTCCGTAGTACTAAGTGACATTGGTTTTGAACGTGTTTTGCGATGAACATCTGTTTCTATACCGTAACTGACAGCATGTTGTAAGTAAAGCCAGTAACCCAAAGCCCTGCCCACAACCTCCCATTTCAAAGGCATTCATCTTCTCAGGAAGCTGCCGAGAGCCAAATAAACAGGTTCATCATCCCAGTCCATTATGCATTACGTTATACATGCCTCCCTCGAGAGGTACTGCCATATCCTCTGCCATTAGTCCTCGAAGCAGCAGCCTGCCTCGTTTCGCTGCTGGTTCTGCTTACAGGATAATGTGCTCCCCGTCACTGATCCAATTTGCCGCTTGTGCTGTGCTAATATA
>JARGYV010040648.1:0-13644 GCA_029532675.1 Ornithodoros moubata | reverse complement strand
AAATTATTTTACACGAAATGGGGAAGGAAATATGTAGGTTGAATACACAAACTAATGAGAATTGTTTGAGTTAGAAATGAATAATGACTGGTAGAAACTGGTAAACTGGTGCACGAAACTGAGTGAAAATCATGTATTAGATCTTATCTTCGTGGATGCTTTCCTTCAAGTCAACAAATGCCACTGCAGTTCTAGTAAGGGCAAAGCAGCTTGCTATTTATAATGCAGGACGGTCCCAACAAAGCAGATAAACCTGTCGCAACACTTCAAGTTGGACATTCCAACTTACCTCTTCAAGGGTGAAGTAATCATGCAGCTTGAGTCGCATTACCAAAGTGCTAGCCTGAAAATAAATTAGAAATTAATAGCTTTACCACCATATTACATATCAATAATTATGTATAGCAAAAGCAAACGATCAGTCAAGACACAAAACATGCCCGGCACATCAACCTGATCATAAAAACACTTCACAGTGACAGAAATAGAAAACGACAGTGCTTTAAGAATACCACAACTTAAAATCAAAACAACAGTTTGTACAAAAAGTCATACTCTACATAAAATATTGAAATATGGCACAAGCAAGCAGACTCAAAGATACTGTAAATTTCTTTGGTTTCATAAGAGAAAGAGAGAGAGGAAATCATGGAAAAAAGGAAAATGTGAACTTTTTGGTACACTGTGCGTAAGAGTGAACGTACCTCATTAAAATGGTGCCTCAGCAATAAGTCCTGTACAATGTCCATGTACTCAGGGCCATTCTCTTCGAGGCAGTACACTCTGCAAACTAGATCAATCAAAGACGTGTTTGTCTGTTTGAGCACAGTTTGTAGTGCCCGTCGTTTTGTTTCACGAGTCAGTTGCTGGTACTGCTCTGGGCATCTTGAAACCTATAAAGACTTCCATCAGTCCCAATCTTTGACTTTGTGGCAAGCAACTTACCCATTCCTGGAAGACAGCCATTATTGTATAGCTGAGGGCAGTCTGCCTGTTCTTGTGAAAATCTGATGCAGCCCGCATCAGTTGGTACGCCACCTCGAAACAGTCAGGCGAGTTGTCAAAATACCCCATAAGAGTTTGCACAAACATGTCAGTCCTTTTATTTCGTCCAGAACTCCAGAGAAGTTCCAAATGAGGCATCCAAGAAGGGTCCATGACGATGTAACTTGTATCTAGGCAAACAAATATGTGAAAGCTATTGCAATGAATTAGATATATCTTTTACTTGAATTTTATTTTATTCATACCTTGTCACTAGGAAAAGGTACATGAATTATTAACAAAAATAAATCCTGCCCGGACTGAAATGATGATTAAACATAACAAAATCATACAATGCCAATTAACAAAATACTAGCAAGAGCCACTTGACTTGTACACGGTCCAAACATGAAAATACGATATGCGCTCTGAATACTTGCACGAAATGAAAAATGACAGTTCACAAAAAGAAAAAGATAAACCAAGGCAGGGAAGGAACATAACTAATAGCATTCGTATTCAGTACCGCTTGCACACGGCGTCAGGACAGGGGGAAATTTTATGAAGTCAGAGGCAGTATCACAATCCAATAGATGACTCAGGTGCCAACAAGGAGTACACGCCTAGCTACACCACTGCACGAGAAACCGTTTATGTCGATAGCCGGAATAACATTCTTTTAAATAGAGCATGATGAGAGCGTCGAGACAAAAAATGTGGTAAGGTACATTCTATTTAGAAAGCACATTAACCAGAATGTCTAGGATGCGATCTCGTGCCGAAGATGCTGATAGAAATGACCAACACAATACCCCTAACACAGGTTAATTTTAAGGAGGAGACAAAAAGCAACGAACTCCATTATTTACCTTTAGCGCTCAGTACATGCACAATGATGTCTCTTATTACCGTCCAAGAAACAGAACTGAGGAGAAAATGGTGCCAATGGAGCCACGGACAGGGCCGACAGCGGCCGACAGGGACCACAGATGAAACTACTCTAAATAGACACCCGTTCTTAAGCAGTGATAAGGCAAAAAAGAAAAAAATCAACAGCACTCTTCCGCGACATATAATAATTATCTTTATAAGATGCATGTATAAATAACATAAACCACAGATCTGCGCTAAGTCTTTACACGCGAATGTTTTAATCCCGTGGTTGCGGCATCCGGAATGAGTAATAGATTTCGAAACCGAAAACTCTTAGCCTGGGCAACGCGCATTTCACTTTCCTTTAGTATATGGATGCAACATACCATACGTACCCCAGCAATTCACTCCACCCTCTCCCCCTTTACTCTAAAAAATAAGTCTAAATAAATATGAAATCAATTAAACTAGAGCGTGGTTAATTTTATGTTTATTTGAAAAGGTACAAAGTACAACGCAACCAGTGGCATGATTCAATTGCAGTCACAGACCTCTGAACATGAAAATTATTAGTGTGAGAAGAAAAACTAATAAATATAAAAAGGAGGAGAGGGGGCTATTTGAAATGCTCCTTCTCCCTACAAACATTAAATGAGATTTTGATATCATTGTGATGCTGTATATGGAGCCTGAACAAATGCTGCTCAGAACACAACCCAGTACAATTCCATGGCTGAAACACCTTTTGTCCTGGTATTCAGTGTGATACGCGGCTATATCAACAATAATATGGCAGCAATCAAACTGTGGGTTCAGATTCCGATGGTGTTTCTAAATGCTGTGACAATTCAGTGCTAAGTTTTTCTGTTCATATAACTTGGCCACAAATATTATCAGATCACGCTTTAATGCCAAATAGCATTTGACATTGATTCACTTCTTGACTGTGCATTGCGAGGAGCCTATAGTAATAAGCCTACACAACTTGTGAAGGATATAATGCTCACTTCTCATGTACTTTTGAGACCTGTGCTAGAATGTAGAAGATGTACTGTAGGCGAGGTTCAATAAATACTATCTTCTCTCATATGACTTGGTCTGAAATTTACAGGCAACTGTTCGAGGCATGCGGAATGCAATACTTGCAGCCCCATAAACAGCTGTAATTATTTCCAAGTCCAGGATAACGACAAAATGCAAGGTGGGATGATCTTGGATAACCAAGATCCAGCCTTGGCTCTGTTGGTCACCATCTCATGCTACAAACTGAAGGAAATGCTCCCTGATGAAAAGCAAAAGAGAATTACTGCACGTTAATAGAACTGAGAAAGTACATTTATTGAGTCCTGCACCTAAGATTATTCACCCTCCATGAAGCGTTGATATGAAATATATGCTGTCATTTGGCTGTATGATGTATTGGTCTCCTCCCTGGAAGAATGCGGCAGTATGTAGCTCGCGATTCTGAAACAGCAATAACTGCAACAACCTTACCATAAGCTCCCAATCAGTATCATTGACTAACACCAATATTCCTGGTCGCCTGTAAGCATTGACCAATAATTTGAACATCCGACAGACAAAGAATTGATGGGTATCTGATATTAAATAATTACACAGAATCTCCTTGAAGAAAAAGTTCTACTTTGCCCTTCAGAAGGTTCGACTTGATCCACTGCAAGAGTTGCTTGATGGTCCCTGAAAAACTAAACCATGTAAGGAAACGAGGTCCTTTCAACTACTGCTTACATTTTTCATGATCGTCTGGAAGCAAGACGCTGTGCTTCTTCTTGTTCTCGAACAACAACTCAGCTCCCCCTCTACGAATTGGGAAAGAGTGAGAGAAAAAAAAGACAAAAGGAACATCACAGCAAGTGAATGACCACTTATCAAACCGCATTACTGACCCGAATTCGATTACAACCGGCAGCGCACCCATTTCATTACAAAGGCAAGCCTTCTAAGCTCTGCATCTCACTTCAGCACAGACAATAGAGTACCACACTGTGCATGTGCGCACACCACGATGATCGAGCTCAGCGTGATGCTATCAAAGCACCAAATTCACGTCACCCGTGGAAACGAACCCAACAATGGACAATGCTCCCGTCAGCCACTGCGCGCGCACTACACAGCAGAAAACGAAACTTCTTGAAGTCGTGTTGGCTGTCACGTAATCGAACGAGCGCTAGTGCACCAATTTACATAGCGTCGATACAACACTTTATTGATTCATCGACGTTTACAAGCACCAGTAATGTGGCGTAGCCACATCCGCCACAACCTACAAGCTCTTGGTGTTCGCCCTCTAGTATCCCAATTTCAAACCGTTCAAACTTTTTCAAAAGGCGCCAAACTGGCCGAATACCCAATATGGCGGCCCAAGCTTGTCGAATTTAGGACGGCAGTAATCGTTCCGGAACTGTAACGTGACGTTTATCGTTTACTGCCTGGATGCAGAACAGACATGCTGCTGGGATCTACTCGCGGGGATCGACGTCTAGTTTGTAATGCTAGGTTCCGAGAATGACCCACATTAGAAGGGACTGAACGCTGGGCAGGACGCGTTGCTACGCGCCGGATGCTACTGGTGAGAAAATTTGAATTCAGGATTTCACTGGCTCGATAAAGTGTACTCCAAGCGCAATGGTGTAACTTTTCTCGTGCCTGCGAACTGTTCTGGGGTGCTACCATGTTCATGTGATGTGTTTCTGCCGTTTAATTCGAAGTTTTGCCACGCAGAGCATCAAAAGTAAATAAAATCACGACAGTACACGTCACTGTTGCCCTTCTTATATAACGCCAGACGTACCTCCACTGCGCGAACAAAGGGATTCAACGTCCTGATTATGTTCTGGGCTTTATTGGCCATGCAGTTTAATGTTCCAAATGTGAGTAGATCCTGAGTTCCTTATCTTTCCCCATGCCTTCAATTGAGTAGTCAGGTTAAAACTAAAAGCTACAGCGGTGTCGTGGTCCCATTGCTACGAGTCTGGTGAATCTTGCATGGGAAGTGCTATTTCTGTTTTGCGGATCGCTGTGTACGAAGGGGCGGTATGTGGTGCACGGTGGGATACGGCAGGGAGAATGAGATGTTCCCGATCTAGACTTAGTTTAAGTTACGTATTAGTTCTCCTTGGTAGTACACAGTTCTTCGTAATTCTTCCATACCCGGAGTATGTATATGACCTTTTTCTTTTTTCGACACTACATTACCTTTCGAGTATGGCATGCTTGTTGGGCACCACAGTTTGAAACACTTTTGGCAAGATTGCACTGATGCAAGGTTTACAAATGCTTTATTGCAGTACGCAATGTCGAGGGGAGAGATGCAGGGTGGACACGAGCTAAGGCCTCGTATTCGACATAAGCCACCAAAGCGCATGCTTCGCAGTTGGTATTCCTTTCTCAACCAGGAAAATAACAAGCTCAAACTTACTTGTACTGTTGAGGAGGTATGATGCCTGCCCAGCACTTTCATCTGTGTAGGATACATTGTATGCTGTATCTTTCAGACAGGGAAACAGCCAGTTTACAAGACGATTACTTCCAGTCAAGTACCTAAGGAGAAGGAATTGGTATAGAAGTTTTTGTATAATTTAGCCTATTTTTCAGCATTTGTTAATAGTAAATTGACAAGTTTTACATGAACGAATATTAACCACTACAGGAAACTTGTGAAGAGACATCCCCTGCAGTAGACTGCAATGGTTTCTTTCCACTGAAGTACAGCAACCATGTTAGTCATGTTGAGAAAGCAGTTATCAGTAAAACCGACATTGTGGATCATGGTTAGTATGGCTCAATTTAAAATTGAAGTCTTCCGATGACATGTGTCGATTTCAGTTTCAGATTCACAACAGGGCGGGTGGAACAGTCCTACCATTTCTGTGAAAGATGATGATGACGACGACGACGAAACTGAGGAAGAAGAAGAAGAGGAGGAGGAGGATGAGGACAGTGACCTTATGTGCACTGTATGCAGCAAAGGGGAATCTGAGCCTCCCAACGAGATTGTCATATGCGACACATGTAATAAGGGTGAGAGCACGTTGAATGCTTCCGTCTCATTGGTAGCGGTCATTTGAGACAGCTCTAAATATATTTCTTCTTATCGAAAACAGGGTTTCATCAGCTCTGCCATTTGCCCAAGATCTGTGACCAAGTTCTCCTGCCCAACATTCCCTGGCACTGCAGGCATTGTGTACCTGTAGGTTCAGTACGGGTAAGCAATTCTCCTCTGTATATTGTCGTTTCTCACAGTTAGAGCGAGTAAAGTACTAAAGCGTGGTCAAACTGGATTTCAGAAAAGTGCAAAGAACTATCGTAATGGTGAGTAATGCAATCGTACGTGTGCATAAGAGAGAATTTTTGAATGTGTGTGCATTGTTTCTCTAGGCACACGAGTGCAGACGTTCAAGCTTGGCCTGCCATATGATGTGCGTACATCTAATTTTATATTTGGAAAAAGCGTTAATCATCAGCATGTTGTAATGAAAATTCACAAACATTCCCTAGTCTCCAAATGAATCTTCTCTTTTTCTTTTTTTTCCAACAGATTAAAGCTCTGGAATGGGACAGGTATCACAGGACTAATCTCCGAAGTTGCTATTGTTATTGCGGAGGGCCCGGCGAGTACGTTGAGCTTAAAAACTTGACCTACATGCCAGCTTTGATCGCTGGCATAACATAAGTGTATAAGTATTATTGGTAACACAATTGGTAACAACTATTATTTCGTCAAGGTGGAACAAAAAAATGTTGCAGTGCCAGGTGTGCCAGCAGTGGTTTCATGAAGGTAATGCTGTCAACTTATGAACAGTGCATGTTCTGATTGCTAATGCTTTCTTCACTTCTCCTCAGCGTGTATTCAGAGTCTGGAAACTCCCCTGTTGTACGGGGACAGATTTTACAACTTCACATGCTCTGTGTGCAATAATGGTCCTGAGATCGTGAAGAGGCTTCCTCTAACCTGGTGAGTGCTGTGTTCACATTGTGTACCTGATTCCTGCCAATGCAGGGCTCTAAAGCAAAGACAATAAAAAAAGGTTTGATCCGTCCTACTTTTTCCAGGCTTGACGTCACTCACTTGATGCTGTACAACATAAATGTGGAGAATCCTAGAAAGAACTATGACCTGGATGAGGATCTCCTCCCATACCTGAACTCGATATGGCTGGCATTGCAACTCCCACCTGATGTAAGGTTTTGTCACTCACGCTTGGATAGTGTGACAGCATTAAGACTCTCGTGCATGTTTCCACCCTATTCCAGATGTCCCGCGCTTCACCTCGAGAACGGCGGTGTAGCATATTTCGTAGCCTCGATAGAGACGAGTTAAGGTACAGTTGAAAAGTCTTATTTCAGCATTCTGCACTCTCTCCTAAATTACATGTCCGCACAGTACCGTATGCAATTTGGTAAGGCTCACTTGTGCTCGTCTTTCACATGTGAGCTCATCACAAGTAAGTGAATGAAACCTGAGAGAGGAGTGTTAGTGCTGATGTTTTCTCCAATACACACAGTTTTTTTTTTTTTTTTCCTAATGTAATATTTCCTTCCTTTTTTGTAGGTTCAAGGCCACAAAGGACATGAAGAAACGACGGTTACTCTGGTGCTTGAGGATTAAAACTGTTCCACCTCTTCCACACGAAGTTGAGCAGCCAGAAAAGGACTGCGTAGGGAGAACTGACGAGGATGGGTGAGCTTCCAACACTGCTTGAAGACTAAGTGTCTGTTGTACATTCGGTATTGTCTTCTCATCTGCAAATAATACAATGCACTGATGTAAGCTGTTAGGTGGAGCTTCAAAACTAGTTACAAGAGATGGTAAATTTTGTTTAAGGAATGGACTGAGAGCTAGTTATTCTCCACATACTATTCTAAATTGTGTATCAGGAACAATGCAGCTAAACTTTCATTTGTGTAGCCTCACTGTACACTGATGTGAACTTTACTTTTTGTGACCAGATTTATGAGGAATGCTCTCAACAAGAGGACTGTTCCACAGAGATGCCATTCACCTAGTCCAGACAGGGAAGAGAGCAGGAGGCGAAAGAACAGTAATCATGCTAAGGTTTGTATTACAGTCAAACTCTTTTATAGCAAACTTCAGGACACCGCCAAAAATCTTTGTTGCAAGGGTAACTTCGTTAAAAAGGATGTTTCAAAGAAAAATGCCTTAAAATGCTAGCAATCCTCTTGATTGGTAGAATTTCGTTGCTGTGATCAAAATGCAGCGCTGATCTGCTCGCTGCTTAAAAATACTGCACCGCCGTACGTTGGTTGCTATGCTAAGGTAGACTAACCTACATTAGACATTCAGCTGCCACTCATAGGGAAGCCAAGAACACCCATCCACTGCCTTCCCCGTCTCCTCAGGCGGAGCAAACGAATGTATAGTGTGGGACGAAAGTACTCGGCACCGCTGTTTACGTTGAAGCGACACCCTAGTGGCAGCCGGAAGTGGGCAGATTTCCCCCATCACAGGGGTGAACAGGCACGGCGCGGTACTTTAGGGGTCAGACAGGTGCTCACTGATTACGAAACTACCGCCGCTGCCGCAATGTGACACTAGCAGCGTACCTGTTCCCCCTTTCGATAGAGGAAACCTGCCCACTTCCAGTCGCTGCTAAAGTGTCGCTTCGAGGTAAGCAGTGGCCGCTCTCGCATCTCGAGGATTCCTGTTCTGCCAAACAGACACCAACAGACATGTGCCATGTAGTTCCAGTTTCGAAATGCTGGCGCGTTTCACATGCAAATGATTGGCACAAGCAGGCTGCGCGCCATGATAAAATGTGTACGACACCGTATTTATTTGCTGCTAAGAGCACTAGGCTTTTGCAGGATTTATTCATTCTTTGACGAAAAACTCGGTGAGCTTCTGGACAAGTGCACCCATAGCACTCTTCACACAATATGCCTTGAGGCTTTCCAAGTTCCTAAAATGTTCCTCGGTGACATCGACATGATGAAAGGAAGGCTTGCACCTTGTCCAGCAATTGTAGTGATTCCGCTGCAGTTATTTTGTCGGTTCGCATTTTGTCTTCTTCATCACTGGCGTTGTCTTCTGTTTCATCTGTTTTCTTGTTCTCTCGCCTAACCTCTACACAAATGTCCACGTCGGCATCGAAGTGTGACCTCACCGTGACACGATTGTCAGCGGTGATTAAGTCTGATGGAGCAATTTCTGCAGGAACATTGATCGTCTTTGCGTAGCTATCCCACGCTTCGAGAAAGCATGTGTCACCATCAGTAGACACGTCATTCGGGTCTGTGTTTTTGTCACGAAGGTCGCAATTCGACATTTGCTTGCAAATTTCGCTCTGCAGACCGCAACATGACTTTGTTATTTCGGTACATTCATTATAAAACTATATATTAGAAGTATACATTGAATCATTGTTTATAGCATGTACGATTTTTAATCGCATTAAAAGACAGAACGGTCTTAAGCTTTGTTCTGGCAGCACCTGTAAGTTTTTCACGTTTTCATTCCAATAGATACACGTGTAATGCACATCAGAGAAGAACATCTGTTGTGCACATAAAGTATGTATATTCGTGAAAGTCTTCAAATGCTTTAAACGGGTCATCATTTATTTCACCCAGAACAACAGTACCGGCCGGAAGCCTAACGGTCTTGTGCGTCACATCAACAGCAAGACGCCCGTAAAAGCATTCACAAAGGCACACTTCAATGGAGCCTGCAGGGTTCCCCCAAACGGCACGATAGGAGCCGGAAGTGCAGTAACATTTCTGGAAACCTTTATTCCACCACTTCCAGACTTTGGTGGCAGCAATCACCCCTTTCACAACCTAGACGAGGGGAGGCCCAAAGCCAAGAGGTGTCGTACCAGGCGTCCTGCCAAGCCAAACTTGTCCAGCCAGAAGGACATACGAACGGCGTACAAGCGTCGGCGGCGACGTTCGACCTCCGTGTCGACCTCTAACACTGCCGGTACAGAAGAATCGAGCTGTTCCGACACTAGCGATGGCGAAGTTGACGTGACTTGCACTACTGCACTCCGTTGGCACAGACGGTCGCGAGGAAACAGGGAAGTAAGTGGTCCGAACGGGACAATGAAGGTGCTGGCGAGGAGAATGACTCCTGATGGGAAAATTCAGTTCCTCGTGGAAAGAGATGGATGAAAGGATAAAAAGTGCGTGGTGAGATTTTTTTTTTCCTTCCTTTCTTTACGTGTAGCATACGTGTTAAAAAATTTGAATACTGCATTTTCAATGTTGACAAGGTGAATGTGAAGAGTTGGATCCTAGGCATGTTTTGATATAACTTCTTTGTGCATTGTGTATGGGACAGTGCTGTACATACCTGACTGTAAATATAGCATAGTTGATGAGAATGAAGGTGCTTGTTTTCTTGGCCATGGCTTGTGCATATAAAATGTTAGATATCATGGGGCATGGGGGGTTGATATGATTAGAAGATGCAGCACATAAACTGAATTGCACATGATTATCTTAAACGAAACATTGATGAGCAGTTAGTGCAGGTGCTTCTGTCTCATGAGTTACTCTTGGTGTTGGATAAAGCTACTTGGTTTGCTGCTTTATTTACTGTCCTAGATTAGTTTGAGGTATGAAGCATTGCTTAGTTGGTGGTTGAATCCCATAACCTGAGATGTCACTTTTGTAGCCTAGAAAATTGACGAGATACCCACTGCTCAGACGTAACACCGTTATCCTATTTATGTTTCGGACAGAACCAAACACACATGTACGTGTAATGCTTGCGTGCTAAGTTTTCGGAAAGGGGTTAGCTGTTTTTATATCCAAATTATAGCCAGGCATTTTGTGTGGCCTGTGTCAAAAAGGTGCCATGCAGAAAGCCAGTGAGCTGCTCTGAAAACAGAAGACATATCACAGAAGACAGAATGTATCTATCAACAAGACATCCAAATGTAACAGTGTGAGCAGTTCCTATGTTGCTGCAAAGTGTGGACAGTTCCCCAGGGAGTACAAAATATATGGCCAGCCAAGAGAAGAGTGCACAATGTGCTAGTGGTATGTGTGTTTTGGGTGTCTGTGTTTTTATGCTACTGCCAGCCGTTTTGTACCCTGTGTAAGTTGCAGACAACCATCTTATGGCCTTACACGTTGACCTATGATATTGTGTGGAAGAGTGCTTTCAACAGATTCCATGGCAGTATCGTTAACTTCACATTGTTTACTAGTCGGTTTTCCACTTTTCGGTTCGTTGGTTCACTGAGCACCACATGTCTTTATAAATGGCAAAGGCCTTTGGCCGTTTCTGTTGTCTTGCGCACAGAAGAGCAAAATTTTACGAAGAAGCTTAATTTTGCTTAACAGAATGTTAGCAATTGTTGGGTTATTCCTTAGAACTACCATATTGTGCAGAACAGTGGTTGAAAGCAGCGGTCGTCCATACTGACGCTGTGTACCTGTTATCTTGTTTTTTGTAGCAATGTTTTTTGGGCTATGGTATCACTGTCGCACTGTCGTGACAAGTACAGCTTTTGTATTCCATTTTTTGGCGTTGACGTGGGTTCAGGATTGTTGATTGGGTCAGGACCTTGTGGTAGTGACAACAGTCTTTGAACGGTACCAAAGAATGATGCTATCTGTTTGGTGGTGTTTGCTTCAAAGTGCTGTTAAAGTGGAATAAAATATATTTACATTGCATTTTTCACATTTTCTGCTGCGAAGTAAATTTTGTTCAAGCTTTGTATTTTTTGAATTTAGTGTTTAGGGCTGGGGAACGGACAACAGAGCGAGGATGCAGTGAACCCAGAGTGGCAAGGACTTAGTAGCAAAGTTAGGTTGCCAAGTAAAAATGCCTGTGTCTGTGCCTGTGGAATTTTTTTCGAGTAAATGTATCAGTAGAGCGAAACAGTGAAAGCCAATAGAGCCCCTCCTGTGTAGTCCCTCCCATAATATATACAACATGCCTGCTATTGCTATGTGTGTGAAGACTGTTAAGGGCACACTTGCTCCCTTCGGGTGCAGAAGAACTGCCTGATAACAATTTAACTCTCCCATTATTGTGCGTGTGTAAATCGGCCAACAAGTTCTTCTGAAAATATAAGAAAAAGAGAGAATTCTGTGCAGCACTACATCTATGACAAAGATACCCTTCCCATCCATCTTTCACAGCAAAACAGCTCTGGCAGGAAAGCTGATGCACCAGTAGATTCACTGCATGGTCGCTACAGCAGCAGCACGTTCGGATGATTAGCTCTGTCCAGTCTCCAGTACGACAGCAATGTCTTCATCGATGCCTTCTTACAGAGGGCTTCCCGTACGCCACTAGTCTTCGGCAGGCGGAGGAAACTCCGGCGGCCGTGGTGGTTCAGGCGGCTTCTTCTCTATGAGGCTCACTAGCGACCTCACTCTTGAAAGAACTTCTTCGGCTGATGGCACCACTGGACGACTTTGCCGATTGTCGAGATAGTCGGGGTTGTCGAAGTCACGTGGTGGTACTACAGGTTGACCTTGTCGATCGTCGTAGTAGTCGCGACCGCAGGGATCTTCCCGTTCATTGCTGACATCACAAGCGTTTCGAGCAGCACCATTCTCATAGGAACTTCGCGTGGTCGGTCCGTCGTACGCATCTGTTCGAGTACCGTAAGTGTCATAGTCATAATTTGGACGAGGGTCGTATGCACCGTATGTTCCCTCTTGACGACTTTCAGCCGCGTAGTTTAGACTAAATTGACCAGTAGGGCTGCCGATTTGCATGCCGCTGTGACCGCGTGGGACAACGGGCGACGCTGGTCGAGAAAAGCGTTGCGAGGAAAGTGATCTCGTTAATTGTGGAGTTAAACGCTGGGACGACATCTGACGTGCAAAGACGTTCGGTTGTGGTATCGTGCCATCACTTTGTTTCGATTGTACAATTCTAGTGCTGGTGCCCACTGGGAGATTTAAGCCGAGGCTGTCAACTGGGAGTGCTGTCCTCGCATACTCCTCTACTTTTTCTTTTTGACGTCGTGCTTCAGACTGTTGTCGCGAAAGGGCATTCAGTGACCGCACCCTTTCCAACTGGGGCGAACTTAGGGGTTGAAAAGACGGCTGAAGCGGTTGGAGTGTCGATGAACTCGATTCATCGCTCGACTGCTTAGCTGGCCACATCCTGGTGCTAGTGCCCACTGGAAGGTTCAAAGCAAGGTCAGTAACAGGAAGCCTTGTCCTGGCATACTCCTCTTCCTTTTCTTTCTGTCGTCTCGCCTCCGACTGTTGTCGCGAAAGAGCTTTCAACGAATGAACTCTTTCCAGTTGGCGTGAGCTGAGCGGTTGAGAAAATAAAGGTTGATCCTGGGGCGGCGATAAGTCACTCGCCCCACTTTGCTGACCGGGCCATAACCTTGTGCTGCTTCCCACTGGGAGGTTCAGACCCAACTCGAGGGAATCACTTTTCTTGGCAGACATATTGTCACTTTGTCGCGTGTCGAAGCCGGAGGGGGAAATTATAACTGTACCCTGATTCGAACGACGTCCGCCGTATACGTCCGGTCAAGAGGCTTTCTGTGAAACATCAGAGGTGGATAGGTCAGTAAGAAAATTTTGGCACCCTCCGTCGAAGCTTCCGATCAAGCCCTCGAACGGCCGGACTGGGGCTGGTAGTGCTTCTTCTTCTTCTTGTTTATCTACTGGCACTGCGCTGGTGCTTACGGGACGTCGTCGTCGTTTCTCTCGTTCTTCCTTCTCAAGAGATGCACATGAATCGACAACCGGAGGCGATACTTGCCTAGAAACCACCGCGCCTTAGACGCGCTGGGAACCATTGTGCTCAATTTTCCGGTGCCA
>JARGYV010040624.1:0-10279 GCA_029532675.1 Ornithodoros moubata | reverse complement strand
AAAATAAATTAAAAAAGACTCACAAAGGGACGCTAGGAAAACAAGGTGAGATTATGACGGGGGGCACAGAACTATTCATAAAACACTGAAAAACTGAAAAGGCAGTGAAAACTGGTCAAAATAAGGAGCACAATGTTGCTTAGCCTCAGAGAGATTACTGGGCACATACTGGTGCATTACTGGCAGCATAAATGTCTCAATGATATAGAGGGAATTGAGGGAATTTGGTGTTTAGGGCATGAGATTTGAAGTGGGAAAGTAAAATGAGCAGCAGAATATTCAAATGAAAAACAGTCTTTCATTCCTGTTCAAATCAGCCTGTGTATGTCCACAAACGTAAAGTGCTACACTATGAGCTACAAACAAGAAAAGTGTTTGCACTGACTAAAAACTTAGCACTTAGTAATTCTTTCCAGCACTGAGGTCCTGTTTGAGCTGTGCAGCTTTCAGTTATGGCTGAACCACTTCTGATCCTGGGAAAGCAGACTCCCAAGCAGGCAGGATGAAGTAAACAAAGCTGAGTATTTCATCTTTTTGATGACGTCAGTGGAGGAGTAAATATTCTGATGAGCCTTCTAAACTTGTGCATAAATCCTTCAGTGTCAATCTTTTAGGCTGCTACTGGTCCTCTGATTACAGTTGCCAAGCTTCATTTAAGCTTTTCTGTGTTCATATGTTTCCGAAAGAGTCCATCGCATAGTCAACGTTGCGCTTGCTGATATCCTGATCTTCTTGCTGAAGAACACCCCTTGCACATGACACAAATGAAGGAGAGAGAGGGAAAGAAAGCCACGGCTACAATATCCCTCCCTAAGGAGTTAATAGGTAACACTTCATTTCATGTTGCCTCCAATGAACTCCCTTGGGCAGCAAGCCATAGTAATAAGGTTCAATAATAAAACTTGGCTCCTGGGAATTCCAAATTCCTGTACCGATGCCTGCTCAAGATCAGTATAATATGTGCAGGCATTGAATGTCTTGCCAGTGTACACGCATCCTTCAAAAAAGATAGTGCACGCACGCAAACTGGTGTGGATCTTTCAGGTAGAAGAATGTATGCACATGGCAGGAGTTTCCCCATCATGTACAGATGCACTGTTAGAAGTTGCATAAGCCAGGCGTAATGGAGAACGAAGAGTCAAGAAAAATATCGTCTGACCAAGCAGCCTTGGATTAACTGGGCAGGCAAATCCCTAAGCTCCCTTGAATCCTTGAGTGATAAATCACAAGAAATGCTCATTGTTGTCTGTTTCTTCTCTCTGTAGATTGTGTTTTTTACGCCACTGAATTACGGCATCACCCACAATTATCTCGTCTTCTACCTAGAAAGCATGGATGGATATGTAGTTGCCAAAAATGCCATGTGGTCTGAAGTCTCTTTTCTCTGATATTAATATAAGGAACTCACATTTTAAGACACGCACAGTGGTTAAGCACTTTTAAAATTTCTGCGCTGTCATATGAGGACTCGTTCTTGCCCTGTCTTTGAGACAGGGAAACTATTCAGAATTCATCCTCAAATGCCGCCGCTTCGTCAGCTAGGTGCTCATATTCATCTGTAACGCAGGAGAAGTCCAAACTTCCAACGTAAAGACAGGAGCTTCACACACTTTCTAAAAACAATGAAGTCATGCATGCAACATATGTTAAAATATCAGGGTGGCCTTGGAAGATGCTAAGAGTGAACATACTGATGAATTTCTAACAAATTAATGTGAATGGAGATGAGATGCAAAAGCAAAAAGCCCAAAAGACAATGTGTTCCTGAAAATTTTGTACCAAAATGATACTTACAAAGCTGTCAACACGCTTGGTCTCGTTTGACAATGATGCTTGCTTTGCAGTTTCCAATAGGGTATGACCCACATGCCACCATGCTATATTTTCGCTTTGATTCGTTCTTTTCTTTTCTTTCTTTTTGGTGTCTGTAGCCTTCTAAGTGTAAGCAAGAACGCTGCTTCTTCACTGTTTGAAGTCACGAAATGAGACATGGTTGTTCGCAAAAAAACGTGTAGGTTTGACATTCAGGACACATGGCTCACACTCAGGTAGGCTGGTATTGCGGAACTGGACCATACATGATATGCTTCCCCCTTACGGACCTACTTGATGGATTTCTCTCTTTGACAACTAATGCATAGAGTCAGTGCCACAGAGTCATCAAAGTTATGCATTTTGAACATCGACACTGATGGCATTCTGATTTGGGTTCAAAGGAGAGAGGTGTTTCAAACCAAGGTAACATTATAGTTGAAAGGGAAAAACTGTTTTGGGTCTGCAAAAGCTGTTGGGAAGAGTCATGTCAGTAACCACTCGGTTACAACTGTAAGATGCAAAAACAGGAGGTTTCAAAAGAGTCTAACGTCATTAAATGAAAGTGCGATTCACATTGAAATGGGTTCTTGAGCGCCAAAACGAGGAAAGATGACGCATGCACCAAATATTAGAGTTCTGGTGCATGTGTCTTGCTTTCTGTTTCCTTAGGTTCAAGCCACTGTATCATCATGAACCTGCACCAGTTTGCTGAATTGTATTTGCATAAAAGCAAGGGAGTGTTTTAGGGTGTGTGATGAACAACTCCTACACTACTTACCTCAAAAGAAATTTTTCTGTGCCACTTAAGCTTTTTCTCTGCTTTAGATGCATCACCAAGAAGGAAATCCTACACAGAAATATGAGTAAGAATCACAAATCAAGAGGCAAACATATAAAATAGCAACAGCGTTGACAGAAATTCGCACAGATTTAACTACAACTTGTAAAAAAATTTATGTCCAGCCTTACCACTTCAGCTGGACGAAAATATCTGGAATTCACTTTTACACGGACTATTCCAGATTCCTCTTCCTTTCCCACTTCGTCCAGTCCTAATCCTTCCCATCTGTTAAAGACAAAATGAGGAACGGTATGCCAGACACAGAACAAAGTTACATACATGATTGTTCTCCCAACGTGCTTGAATGCTGCCTCAACAAATTCTCGTACACTGTGATACTGTCCAGTAGCAATGACAAAGTCTTCAGGCTCATCCTGCTGCAGCATCAGCCACATGGCCTAAAATGCAGAAGAAAAGGATACATACATATATACATAACCACATGAACACTTTATTATTTGTCCATCCTGTTAACATTTTGATAGCTGAATTCCCCAACTTTTACAGCAGCACTCAAATACTGCGATGTCCAAGAAGTAACATTTAAGATCATTTGACATATTGTTGTTAAGGAAAGAGGGTGACTCCACGTCGCACACGAGAACGAGCATCACCATTCCTTACAGATCATTGAGTTCAGTCCATCATCATTAAATTGTTGTCTTTGGAAGGAATTGGCCTCTCGCCCAATTCCTTACAGCTGTTTCACCATCGTAATGAAGTATGCCATAAATGAATGGCTCTAAATTTATACATTCACAATTGGCATTTCTATTGGCAGTATTAGTGAGGAAAAATAAATCAAGTGCAATACCACCGTCCACTTACAAAATCAGTGTCACTAAATAATAGAGTCTGGGCAATCCTAGTGTTTCAGTGATTTTTTGTGGAAGACATTTACAAAATTCAGGGGTCACCTGATTTGCTGATATAGGTATCTGAATAGTTTGATATCCCATACTGCTTCATGACTTCATGACTGAAGTGCAGCACACTGCATGTTAAAAAATAATATAGAAGTAAAAGATACTCCTGCTTACTCCTAAACGATTGGACCCATCCGCAGTAGTTTTAAGTAAACTATGTCGCATGACACAGCATCATTTATTGCAGAAAACAGTTTTTTCGAGGCCACATCCACTTAAAAGTGCTAATGAAGGATTTCTCATGAAAAGCTCTCTTGAAAACCTTGTAAAACTCTGACAACGCTGAGCTGACCATTTTAATGCCAGGCCTTTGTGGTATGCAGATATTTCAGTGCACACCCACTCTGAAGTGCACATGTTTCGGGGAGCTGAATACCAGTTTTGACTAGTACTAGCCATTTGATGCTAGTGTCTGCACTACTTTTCTATCTAAGTTTGGTAGTTATAACTTTGACAACTTATAGAAAATAAGGTGGTTCCTCATTATGAGTGAGCATCGCTTTTCTTCCGCTGACGTTACGACTGCAGAGAATTGACATCGTTTGTGTGTTAAACATTTCCTTCAAGCTGTACACTGCTACAAATTTGCCTAGGCAAGCCCCCTTTCAGTATCAACAAAATCCTTGTATAAAGGATAATGAAGGGGAAGAGACTTAGAATGAAATTACAGAAACATTCGTGGCACCTATTCTATTGCAATACAAATATTCCTGACTGAAAATGCTACTGACTTCTTTGTCATCACGTTACTGCTGGTTGCACATAGAAATGATTCTTGACAACTACAGGCTGATGTTCTACTAGACACTAGAAAGTCGAGACAAGCTCTCTGTTTAACACCGAGATGATTATGTTGGAGGCTGCTTTAAAAGAAACTGCTAAGGTGTCTGTACAAGGTCTCTTAAATGAGCACAAATTTAAGCAGCTGGAAAATATTCTGTATTCACAAACAATAAAGAACTGCATTTTTTTGCATGTTGCCTACACAGAACCAACCAAATGAGATCAATAGTTAAAATCCATACTTCTACATAATCCTTTGCATGGCCCCAGTCTCGCTTGGAGTCCAGATTTCCTAGTTCAAAAGCCTCAAGCTGTCCCAAGTGAATCTTTGCTACGGAGCGGCTAATCTTCCTGGTTACAAAAGTTTCACCTAATGACAAAGATGTTTTGAAAACATGTCAACATAGATTCAATATTTCAGTCATCAGTGCTAATCTTTGGTCCCGTTTTTGTAGGCATATCAAAGTAATAAAACTCAGTATAAATTAGATATTAAAACCCAAAAGAGCATGGTCCACTGTAATGTACTTAGGTGTAAGCTATTGATGGCTTGTTTTTATGATGCACATTGCTCACCACCTCGAACACTGTGATACTGCTGTGATGCTACCATGATACTGTTTAGGGGAGGAAAGTTTGCAGCACAGCTAAGAAGAGCAGCCAAATAATAGCTTTTAAATAATACAGGCAGCTAAAACAAGCGCATGTGTGTACAAACTCACCCCTTCTAGGACTTTCATGGTTGAATAGTATACCATTCACCGCAAACATGTTGTAGGCCTCCCTGTAGTTGATGACAATCCAATATCCATATAGCTTAGCGACACCTGGAAACATAATCAAAATGGGAGGTGAAGCTGTGTTAGTCACATGACTTCCTATCAGGCGTATCCAAGGTATATACTAAGTGTATTGGGATCCCTTGACTTGAAACAGTCATATTGATGACTGATTTTAATTGACCCAAAGAATTGCTCACTTAAATTCTAATCTGGCCATCATCCCACTGTGATGCCAGTACAGAATTGCTCATACATGTATACACTTGAGGTGGATGCTGGTGTGGTCGGCCTTTCCCCACAGACAGCTGTTTAAAGGGTTGTGGTAATTCTTCAGCCCCCTGCGCAGTGCTGGCATAACCACGGGCCGTGGTGTAGCAAACGAGTCAGAGGAGACATAGGCTACATGTGCTCCATTAATACTGTCCTTCCTATTTGCTTAAAAAATTATGAATGACAATGCGAGAAGGGTGTAAATAAAAAGAGGGAGAGAGGGGAAGGGTGCCAGCCTACTACTATCCTCCCTGCTTACTCAAGCGATCCATGCAGATAGGCCAGGAACCTAATTGAGGACGTTGTATAGTGCCAAAATGACACTTGCTGTACAAGATGAGGATCAGATTCGACTACCCTAGGGACCCCATCACCATCTGTTGACGACAGCTCTAATATGCCTTTGGGATGACAGTGTGTTCTTGGGACAAGTACAAAACAAGTAAAGTGAATAGAAATGGCAATTCAAAAAGAAAGTTTGGAATATGGCACAAGATAAAATATATGTGGCATGTGTCTAATTCTGACAACAGTTAGTTCAACAGATGGCTACTTTCAAATACATTATATTTTGATTTTGCAGTGCACTCTATGTATGTAGCATTACATTGGAGGTTATGCCACACTGTAAAGAATGCGAACCCTCACATGCACTGTACCTCACAAAGCTTGTATATTCAAATGCACACACCACACAAGTGACACTAACCATATGGTGAACGTGGATAGAAGGGTGTTGTCTCTTTTTGAGGTATTTCTTGAACTTTTCCGTACAGCTCACTGGTGGAGGCCTGGTAAAATTTCACTTTATCCTCCATGTTGCACACACGAATGGCTTCCAAAATGCGAAGCGTACCAATAGCATCCACATTTGCCGTGTACTCACTCAAGTCAAATGAAACCTAGAAAGAGAAAAGAACATGTGAAGTACAAGCAAGGAAAAAAAAAAAAAAAAGTGTCTGACTCACATCTAGCTTCATCTGCTTGGTGTTAATGGTGCTTTTCAAATTTGGCAGATTTTGAATAACTCTAAGTATCCAGAGTCATGACAGAAGCCATTTCCCGAACGAAAAATGGAATATCCGTATCAGAACGCGCCATTTACGGGCCATAGGTCGAGCCTGGCATCAGTGTCAAATAAAGTCCTTGTTTTCTTCAAACATCAGCACTTATAGAATGATGACCTCTGGTTGGTTGGTTGGGAGGTCTATGTCAACCCTTGACACCAGTTGCAAATTCTGAACTTTCCTGACATGATGTTGTCAGGTTAAAGAGATGTCAATAATGTTCACTATTTCACTGACTTCCTAGCCTTCCAGTTTGACTTTCTATTTCCACCCCTAATTTCCTCCAATAATGACTTAGGCACACAGGTACTTCCATGCCTGAGCCCTGTGTAAAGATGGTCAAGTCGACAAGACAGACAATTCACCTCGTGAGGTGAGCCAGAAATGCCAAGTTGCTGCAGCCTATGGGAAGTTGGAAAGTTTGGTTCCCAAATATTATTCTATTTTATCTGCCAGACCATTCAAGAAAGGCTTTTGCCCAATACTGACCCCAAAAAGGTGACAGCGCAAATAGGGTGTTCTAGGCTCAAATCCCTACACAATTGCAGCACCACGCACCAGTGCGCTATCGTTTTGGGATCGTTCGTATCTTGATCATTCATTTGCCACAACACAGATGGCTGACAAAGGGCGGATGACTGTTCGACGTCGTCACTGTGTTCTAATGTAACAGGTGCAACAAATGTGAGAAGTAACTACGTGACCAGGAAACTTTGCCAAAGAGGGATTTCCCTACTTCCTACTTATAAGCACACGCTTCCAACTAACATACTTCTTGACACCAACAAAGCAACCCAGGGATGCAGGGACCTTGGCCCACAGGTCACTGGCTGGGTTTTCCCGTTCCAAAGCAAATGACAAGCATGCCGCTCAGCTATTTGGCACATAATTCCTAGACCTTTAAATACACTGCTAATGATGTGAAGGGTGCCCAGAGGAATCCCACCCTTTGTGTGAGATATTGGCAGCTTCCAACCTGAGGCGTTTTGCTTTAATTTGTGCTCCGCCGGATTTTTAGATTTCTCTTTGTTGTTTATTAGAAAACACAGCCTTTGCTATCACATTGCTGTTTCTTGCGCTGATGTTGAACATACACTTTTGACACTGTGTGTTATTCCAAATAGCATAGGGAATTCTCTTGTTTGTGAGAAGCTCGCTTGCATCATGTTCATCTGTGCGTGTTGTTAACCTAATGAAGCTTGCTGCTATGTCAGATGATGGCATATGCTTGATTTTTTTATTTGCCAGTTTTGTACTTAAAATGTGTTACAACTTGTGTTTGAAACTGTTCATTTAGTATTTGATGATTTCCAGTCTGCTGTTTCCAGTTTGTGAACTGCAATAAATGTCTCCATTCGGACCTTTATTTTAGAGACAAAATACTGCGGCTGAAAAAAATTAACTATACAAATGACAAAAGCCACAAGCCCCATACACCATAACATGCACAGTCATTATTATGCATGTTGGTGCAGGAAAACTCCAAACCAATGTATGCAAAGGAAAGGAATTCAATAATGTTTGGAAACAAAAAGACTCTCATACAGACCAAACATACCTTCACGTGACTCTGAGCAGCAAGGTTGTATATCTCAGTTGGCTGAGTTTCTCGTATTAGTTTTACAAGGCATAGGCTGTCAGTCATATCACCATAGTGCAATTTCATGGCTGCAATCAGAGAGTGACACAATAAGAGCAGGTCATGCATTTACAGAAAACATAGAAAATAGCTATGCAGTGCTTATGGTGTTTCAAGTCCTCTAAGTGTTCCAGGTTTTCGAAAAATTCTGCTGATTAAACTGCCTGACAAATAAAATACAATAAAAACTGATCCTTATAAATCGATATGGACACATCTTTAGATAAGGAAAGAAAGCAAAAGTGCACATTTATTTTATTTTTTCCTGCAACAGGGAGCTTTCACACTGTGCCTCATTCACAATCTCCTAATTCTTTTGTGAGGAGTTATTTCGCAGAAAAGCAAGCCTCTTTGTCTGTGTCCAAGCTTCACAATTGTGCATATTCTGCTACTTTTGCAATGTTGTTCAAAAAGAATGCCTTGAAGCACTATACATTTTAAAGCCCTACATGAATAGATTTGCATATTCTTTATCTAGCTTGCAAGCTCCGAAATGTACAGCCTGTTCTGAACAGGTTGAAGAAAACTTGCTCTCAGACAACGTCAAGCTATGAAAGTTTAACTCCGACTTTTGCAGCAGAAGGCGAATAAGGACAGCTGCATTTAATGTTGCAGGTGCTTTCTCAGACACGTTGAATAATTATTGGTTTTTGGCATACTCAAGACGACAAATACAACAGCACATTTGAACTGACTCTGTACACCTTAATTAGATTATTTATGTAGTCCCTTATTTATGTGATAAGTCACTGGCTGAGATTTGGAGTTTGACATTGTTATGCACAACTTCTATATTAGCCAAATTGCTTTTTAAAGCAAAGTGCAAAAATGGTGTGCATATTCATGTCCAGTAAGGGTTTTACAATCTTTTTATGATGTTCTTAAAGTCACAGCACATATGGACAAAAATAAGCACAATGCTTCACTACTACTGCTTCATTTGATGTCCCATTACAGCATTTGTTTAAGATTGTCACAGTTATAACAATAGGAAAATGCAACATTCAAGAATTTTTATGCACGTACCCCCAGTTTGCATATAAAGGCAACAGAAGATTAACTAATGTCTAAAAAATACAGATCGGGTTCGCGTTTGAGCTACTGCCTGTGTTTCTTTGCTTTATTTCTTTGGGGCAAAGGTTTACTGATTTCACAAAGAACAGATATTCAAAGGGATGGCACAGTGATCAGCAAGCCTAAGGGCTGCAGTGTGTTAGAACACAATTTTGATACAGGTTTGCCAAAAACTGTTAGCATAGCTACTACTAATGAATTATAAATATATAATACTCACAGCCCTGTTGATGAGTAGTGGGGTTTCTATACAAATGTTTGATTCTTCCAGTGTTAAAAGAGCTAGATCTTCGAATAACGCCATGGACTTCGTAGCCCTTTTGGAGAAGAAACTCGGCAAGGTACGACCCATCCTGTGAAACGTGCAGCAAGAGTAAACGTGTGAAACATCCCAGCGCACTTATAAGTTATGACCAAGGATGGACCCAACGTTTTCCCAAGGTGTCTGTGGGGTGTTGAGGAGGGGCACTCCTAATAACCTACAAAATGGTATAACCCCATCATAAACCACACGATCGAGGTGGGTCTGGACCCCCTTTCCTTCGATCCACCCACTGATAGAGTGCCGGTAAGGCTCCGGCGAACAACGGACACGTAATCTACAAAGGAGATACATACCTGCCCCGTTATGCCAGTAATAAGTGCCACGTTCTTACTCGAGTTTACGTCGCCCGATGCCATCACTACAAATAAACTACTAAAAAATGAACGCTAAACGATACGTGCCACACACGACCAGCACAGCTTTGCACGAAAGGAAACAGACGCGTTGAACTAGCGCTCGCGCTGCCAGCGACAAGCGCCTAGCAGCGGATAAAACTCCTGATGAGCTCCATGTTGGATGGAGGTGAGCCTGAACGCGGAGTTCTGAGCCTCGCAAGTTATTACCAGTCACATCCAATAAGAATTCAGTTCTGGTTTCGTTTTAGTTGTACACATGGCTCAGAAAGGCATTTTCGGTATTGCGAGGGTTGATCCGTTCCACACTTGAAATTGAAATTGAAGAAGAAAAAAATGGAGACGGAAGTCCCAGAGAACTGGAACCGGCTACTCCAGAGCGCTAAAGGAGAAAAAAAAAAAAA
>JARGYV010040542.1:0-11979 GCA_029532675.1 Ornithodoros moubata | reverse complement strand
TGCTGGTTCCTCGCGATTTCGCGAATTATTAAGCCCGCAAATTTAACCACTTATACAGTATATAAAAGAATATCGGGTTATGCGTTGCGTCTTTGTTCTCAATCTCAACTAACCTCTTTCGAAATCTTCAGACACTGCCACGCAAAGAGCTCCCTGCTTGATGCAATATCGTCATGATCCCAATTATTTCATACCTTAACCACGTTTCAAGACTGTGCATATTTCCTTGCACATAACATCCCCAATGCAAAAATACGTGGTTTCTTAGAGAAGCATCGCAATGTACCCACCGAGCGGCCAGCCGAAAAGACATCTCCCCCATGTGATTGATGCGCCACTCGCAGCAGCGGCGTGCCTAATGCGATGTTCTGAGGCGAGTTTCCAGACCAGAAGAGTATCAAAGGACCATGGTTGTAGTACGAAGTGTGCCGGCATCTGCACATATTAGAGGTCATGTACTAGCTTTAAAATAAGAAAAAAAAAATGGTCAGAAGAAAGTTCACATGTAGTCCAGCACTGTAGACATGATTTAAAGACATTCAGCTCAGTTGTGTGGGAACTTTATGGACTTTGACACAGCTGTACCTCATTTTTGCTTTTCACTCTGTGATTCTGTAGGGAGTGGATATTCAACGCTACCAGCTCATGGCCATCACAGTTCAGGACAACATCCAGCCCCTCAGCGCACTCCACCTCCAAGTCTTTCCAATCAGCCCCAAGTGGGCATGGTGCATCCTATGAGCCAGCAGCATGTTCCTCAGCCCCAATCCCTACCGCATCACATTCCTCAGATGGCTCAGCAGCTGGTGGATCCTCCGATGATGAGCTCTAGTGTCACTGACCGCCTGCCTGAGCCACCCCCTCCACACATGGTTCCTCCTATAGACTACGATCATCAGGGGAATGGTGAGCTCATTAACGTGTTATGCAATGTCAGGCATCGTCATTGAGACTGGAAGTTAAAATAGCTCTTTTCTGCCATGACTGTATCCAGTATACTAGAATTTTTAAATATTTCTTTCACATCCTCATAACAGGGGAATGTTGTTGGGTACAGCATTAGTAATGGTGGCTTCCACAAACCACAGCCCATAAAGAGCACAAAAAACAAAACAAAAAAAACAAACAATGTATTTGTAGTAAACATGTCATCAGCAGAGCTCTTTTGATTACTTAACCTACACATTCGAAGTTTGTTTATTATTTGCTATTTCCTAAATGCTCCTCTTGAAAGTCAACTTTCAAGAGGAGCATGTGAAATCTTTTTCTGTAAGGTTTCCTCATTCCTTTCCCTCCTCCTTTCATGAACTGTTGCATTATGTGTGAATTCCCAGTAATTTTAATCACTTTTGTTCAATTCTGTTATGGGTGGTTCATTATTAGTATAATGTTTTATGCATGACTGTCTATGTTAGAGCACTTGAGTGTACTCTGCAACATCTGGATGCATTCCAGGGCCTCCAATGTGCAGTATTAGCAGCAGTTGATGTAGAGTTAAGAGCCAATTTTGCAAAAAAAAAGGCTTCAAAGCAGGTGTCAAAAGTGTCAACAGTGAGAAAAATTGACAAAAACTATGTCATAGGCAAGTGTAGAAGAAGTAATGCTAGGGATCAGCGGTGAGGCCTCAAAATGAGGCTTGTCTTAGCAAGCAATGCAGCAGGATTCATAACATAGTACGCCTTAACATGACGAGCATAGAAAAAGGGCTATACTAACTGAGGGAGCTAAGGCAATCAAAAACATTTATTGAAACAACGGCTATAACAGGTCATGTGGTGGACTCACGCTGAGAAGAAGCACACGACACATAGGAGTAAAACAAGAAGACAAATTTAATCTTGCGGAAAAACATGGAAAATTGGCTAACATGTATCTACAGACTCTGGCTTGCTCTTCCTCTCAGACCGTAGTTTCTTTTCATGCACATACACACGTAGTCGTCTCTTGGTGATGTATCCAACCACTGTTGTTTCTCTGCTAGCTGTGTCTAGCCCCAAGTGTCCTGCCAGGATGCTCCCAGGCTCTTAATAGGGGTTTCGAGCCCCACATCATTGGAGCTCCCGGACTACCAATCAGCTTCAGTGTCCACTTGGACCCATAAGCCTGATTGGTTAATCAGTCCAAACTCTCCAATTGTCCCACACTTTTTTGTGCACATCTGGACTATTTTTCTGACCGGAAGACGAACCTGTCACCGTATAACAACCAAGTGCTTTTTCAAGGACCGTTAGCCAATTTATGACCCCGAGAAACAGCGCGAGATCCGTCTTCACCCAGCTCAGGATGGGGGTGCCAAAACTGACTATGTGGTCCAACACAATCCTGTACAGAAGGTTTGGCTTATCAGAAGGAATGTGCAGGAGGTGAATATGCACAATTCTTGAAGCAGTAATTCAAAATTAAGTAATGCTATATTGGAACTATCTGGTTAATCACGTTCAAAGATTTCAGTTGTTGTGTTTGGAGGCTGTTTTACAACAGCTCCAGTTAAGCATGCACTCCTCTGATAGTGTTTCATCTTCATTACTTTCACAGAGATGTGGTGTAACTGCTCGCAAAGACCTACAAAAGCTTATCTTTCACAAAAATGCCTTTCAAAAATGTAAAGGTTACTATCATGTGTATGTTGCACCTCTCAGACTGTTTTGTATTGGATTCAAAATTTTGTATCTTATTCGGTAGCATTACATATCTGTAATTATTTCATGCTGTTGTAACAGCTGCATATATACTGTAAGCAGTGTGGTGGGCACCATACGTAGGGAGTGCAGTCGTAGCACATGCTCGTTTGCAGTGCCTAAGGTATGTATATTCGGCATTTTCAGCAATTTATTTAAGCCCTCATTTATTACTAGGGTTGGACTTAGCTAATACAAACAATTCTGGCATCGTGGGCCACAGGTGCAATTTCAATGCAGGGATCCGTTGTGCTCTGAAATGAGTGAATGAGCAAGAATTTTGTATACAGCAGTGTATTATCAGTGTATTAGGATAGCAGTGATGAATGATATGAGTGCAATAGCAGTTAAGAGATTTGTCCTGTAATGCCATACTTGTGAGGTGAGGCAAGCATTATTTGTGGTAAAATTTTAATAGTTCTTAACCTGGAGTGACTACTGGCATTGTTTAGTTATGGAGGTGTTTCTTTTTCCAACTTGTTCAGTGTGATAAGGTAGTGTATATGTATGTGATGCGGCATGGTATGGCACCCATGATTATACAGCACGGCTGTCACTCGTTTGAATAGTGGAGGTTTCATGTGTCACAAGTGATCGTGTGGTTGTGTGCATGGATCTGTTCAGGCATTCTCCTGGTGGTACTTCAATATTCAAGTCTGCCATTTGACTAATGTGGTATGAAAGAAGTAAGGTAAATCTCATAGGGCCATAAGTTTTTTTTTACATACTATTCATTGGCTGGAAATCTTCTCTGGTTTCCAAAGGGGTACATTTTTCGTTCAGTAATTTTCAGACATACACTGTGTTTAATGCTGCTATAGATGTGCTCGTGAATTGTAGCTACTTCTTGATAACGGTACAATAGCAAAAATGCAGTCCAGCTGGCAACTTTTAATGTAGAAACCGAATTCAGGGTGGAAAAGCACAACACATTCTATGTGCATGTATGTCTGTTTGTACCTTTTACTTGCCGCATATGACTGTATACCTCTTACCTGCTTCAATCTTTTAAGGGATTTTAACTTATGGATGCTTTCTTATATTATAGGCTAGTACATAAGCCATTGACACTATTGGTTAATGCAGATATACAGCCAGGGTATGCCTTTCTTTAATGCACCAGGTAATGAAAGTGTTACAAAAGGTACCTGGGAGGCAATGCCTGCTAACCACAGGAGGATGCCTTTAGAAAGTAGCAGTGCTATGCAGTATCCTTCTGTTAGCTGTGAATGGCATGGCTGCCTAAGGAGATGTGCAACCTTGTTTTCCCTCCCTTTGGTTTTTTATTGTTGTCTTCCCCAATGTGACCCTCTTTCAGTTTCGCCTCCACTTCCCCCTCCGCCACCTCCTGTTGCTGAGAGCTTGTACTCGGGTAGTTATGTTCCGCCTTCTCCACCAGCCTATGGGCGCCCACACTTGGAAGGGGAGCACGATTGGGTACCGAAGACTTACATTGAAAAAGGTGAGAATGTTAACGTGGAAACATTTGTCATGCAGTCAGACACTGCTACTTGCAAAGGTTCATGTTGAATCTCACTAGTTCCGAGGTCAAACCAGATGTTGTTTTGTAACTTTTATAAAGCAGGCACATTTATTTCATTCTAATGGTGGTGGTACCTGGTGTAGGTGACAGTTATCCAATCATTGTAATGCTATATACCTTCTTAAAAGCAGTTCTTCCTATGCATGTATAATAAGCTAGCACATATGCATAGTAATCAGATATGTATTGCCTTTCCTCACCACAGTGGTTGCAATCTACGACTATACTGCAGATAAGGACGATGAATTGTCGTTCTCGGAAAGCTCTGTCATCTATGTTGTGAAGAAAAACGATGATGGATGGTATGAAGGGGTCATGAACGGTGTAACTGGCCTGTTTCCCGGCAATTACGTCGAGCCATTGATGTGAGGTGTGACGCTCAGCCCCTGTTTCTTGCATTCCAGGACCTGTGCCTGTATGGTATTAAACGTATTTAAGTGCCAGCAGTGTATGATATGCGGAAGAGCAGATATGTCGATTGGTAATATTTTCGAGTCCCATGTTCCTAAATGCCCCACTACTAATGTAAGGCAAACCTATTGACAGATTGACACCAAATACAAGTCTTACCTCTTCAAAATAAGTGCGTTTTGTAAGCTAATTAAGAAATGTCATGTAGTTTAACTTTGCATGCTGGTAAACACATAACAACTATACAATGTAACCTTCTTGAAATATAAGATATATCCTTTTTTCTTTTTCTGGTTTAGAATACACAGTTGTGTACTCATTGTAGCCCTGTGTGTCTTTGGGTGAACCGGACAGTAATCGTATTGTTTTACCTCTTTTTTAAATAAACCACTCCTACTACTCTGGTACGATTTTCTGTCGCACGATGTTTGTATTGGGTCAGTGGTTCTGAGAAACGGTTATTTCGACGGGCATGCGGGGGAGGACGCCAGATGTAGTAAGGAGTGACGTCAGAGGAGTTACGTTATAGCAGACTCGCGATATTTCAAGTTCAGGTAATTCGCATTTGCGGTTAATTCAAACAAGCCTCTGCCTAGTTTTTTTTTTTTTTTTCTTTCTTTCTTTCTTTTGTCAGCAATGTATTCAATGCATTTAAAGAGCCGCGCGATTCAAACCGCGCCTGGCACACTTTCCCGGGCCGGAAGAAGACGGAATGTGCCTTCGCCCTACTAGATGTTTGTCATGGTGTGTAAGGCATCGCCGACAGCTGAAAACATCTTGTAAATTGACACTAAATCAGAAGGCCCGCGCCAACACTTTTGTGATACAGGTGACACGTGGCAGCTTACACTCGTTCGTTACTTTCGTCTGAGTGTTATGGTTACTATGCGCCACGGGTACGGTAGAAATTTTTTTCTGAGCTCACGGCTTCTTTGTACATTCGGGGCCCAGATACCAGGCTGATCCACTCCCCGAATGTCGAACACGTTCTCCCGCCGCTGGCATGACAGGACAAACTAATGGCCCCGGGTGGAAGCTGTAACTGCTTTTTGGACCATGGAAGCATTTGCCTTGGGTATGCGGAGACAATGCATGTTCCATAATTATGAGCGCTAACTATTGCGAAACTGCCGTAGCATATGCGACGCATCGGCTGATGTCCTTTAGGATGGCGTCGAGGGCATCGAATCCCATGTACTATATATATACATTCGGCTTGCAGTATTACAGCTGTTGCTTTTTCAGTTCATTGTTCTCTGCAGGAACAGGGGGTCATACAAGGCAATGATTATGTACCCTGTCGTCCGAAAAAGAAGAAGAAAAAAAAAGAAAAAACTCTTACGCTTTCTCAAGTTGTTGCAGTCAAGTTAGACAAGTGCAGGGTGTGGGACTGATCGCTGCTTATGCGCTACTATGGTTTAAGTGTTAATACAAGTTGATCGGTTGTAGCAAAGACAGCGATTTCCCTTGATTTCTGTGGGTTTGCGCATAAAGACAGCAGTAAACGGCAGCTTGACTCCTTAGCTTTGGTCCACCGATAAGCATATCGCGCAGAAGTTTTCATTCCCCACCTTCAAACCCCCCGTCACTGCAATGACAGGCAGAAAAACGGCTATCAGGCTTCCCGTTCTTCAGTCACGATCTTTGTTTTTAGTCTCTGCGGACTGCGAACCTACATACATTAGGGGTTGCTACAGAGGGAAGCGGCGCAGTCGGACCAAGTATTGCCGAGTAACGTTGGCGATAAGCATCTGATATCATTCTCGGTAACCGGCACGCAACCCTGGTAATTTTCTTTGCAGTCGGATACAGAGTATGCCATTATTTGGTTCGCTGTGCTGTCGCTATTACTGTGACATTTAGGTGGTGTGTGATGCATAGAACATATACTGAAAAGTGTGAAGTGCGAGTGAACACTGCACAACATTTGAAAAGGCGGACATAGGGATGACAGAAAGATGCTCTTTCTTCTAAGGTAGGTGTTCTTCAATTATATGACGCTATCGTTGAGCGTAGAAAAAGGTGTGTCGCCATTGTGGGCACACACAGGGTCCACTGGGACACACAGTACACAGCCTCTGCCTGTTTCGGCCTACAGGCTGTGCGCAATGAACTAGTATTAATGCGGAAACAATCCGCAGATAATAATAGCTGTGCTGAGAGTGTTCCTCCGCGGTATTTTCAGAAAGGAAGGGCGAGCAGAGCCGCTCCCAATCTGTAATATGTTTGTTGGAAGCAATTTCATTATGTTGGTTCAATCGGTACTGTCAAGTTGATAGCAACCAGTACTTATACTAAAGAAAGTATCAGAAAGAGCGTAGACTTGTCGAGTGTGACAAAAGCATAACTGGCCGACAAGTTCGTTCACTTGTGCGCGCCTGTTCCTTGGCTAGCCTTTGGCCAACCAATCTGTTCCTAGTATTTGTCGAACTGCCCTGAAATCTGCTGAATGTATAATTTTGTACTTTATTGTACTGAGTCGATTTTGGCAGCCCCACATATTCACGAACTATTTACTGAGTAAAAGTGATACGGGGTCCCGTTAGTTTCCTTATGTTAGCGTGCTCGCAATACATGAAAGATGCGGTACGAAAAATATGGTAGACTCGAAACATTTTTCTGGAACACCCATTCCGTGCATCAAAAAAGCTTCGGCCGGGACACCTTCTTGTGGGCCGTGCGCGAGACTACCCGCGCATACAAACACAATAAAAGGCAAATGGAGCCTCGGATATGGGATTGGGTCGGAATGAGTTTGTCGAACGTGGGATGCTTTCAGCTGATGAGTTTTCGTTCTGTTTTCGCTTTTCTTTTTGTAATTTTTTGTCAGTAGCAAGCAGCTGTAAACAGAGCTACAGAAGGATCGAGCGGGCGAAGCGATCGACAGGACGTGTTACCATGAGGTATATAAGTAAATTAGAACTCAAGTGCCGCTTCCGACTGCTCGTGCTTACTTTCAGCTTGCGTACGTGCATTTCTTTTCCGCTCTCGTCGAACTCTTGTATGAAAGTTCTCGCTTCATAGTTGAGGCGAATGTTAGTGGGGCAATCTAAGCCAATCAGGAGTGCACTGAGACACACAGAGAATACCTTGCTGGGTTTGAGGTCTGTGTGGGCAGACATTGGTGTTTGGCTCATTGTGAACACACCAATGACACAATTTTTAATATATATTTTTATTTTTTTATTTTAATATATGTATTATTATTTATTTATTTCAACTTCTCTACTCTTTTTTCTCTTGATCTTTGTTTTGAAGACACTAAAGAATAGCTACACCGTACTTGTTGAGAGCAAAATCAAAAGTAATGAAGCAACTAGAGCGGACCTGGGCTGAATCTACGGCTGATATTTAGCCGTTCGGTGGAGCAGCTCCTTTTAAGCAGTATAGGGCGTAAATGACTGAGTTTGTATTGTTGTCATTGTTGGACATATATGTGTCCTTATATGTACATGTATGTGGCTTGTCAGAGCAGCCTCGAACCTACCGGTGACTGTGGGATATGCAATTTTTCTAATATTATCCTCTTTACGATTAAAACGTAGGACAGCAGCGTTCGTCTAGATGTATGACCGGGACGCAATATCTCGAACGAACAACATATGTCATTCCAACAGCAGGCAGGCCACCCAGGATCTAGCCAACCAGTCCGAGCAACGGAAGCACATGTATAATTAGTTCGCCACAAACGGGTGTAGTGCTAAAAACATGCCCTTTCCTTGTGTACCTGCTTCCATCCCTTCGCGTTTCGCTCTTTGTTGAGCAATGATGTTTGTTGAAAAACGCCACCGTCATGCATCTGTGTAAACAAGATGATAGGCTTAATTCTTGCGTAGACGGAATGCACCAGCAGAAAGAGAGAAAGACGTACAACGATTCACCAACACGTGCATTCTGTTTGAGATGGTGACTGTGCCGGATATCACTTCCATGGCCCATCGGAGCCGCAACAGGGCAAACGTGTCTACTTTTGGGAGCTTCCGAACCCTGTTGCTCGCATGCATCTCCTTTTGGCTCATATTCAGCGTTTTTGTGTTACAAAACATCAATGATTCACGACGCAAGACTGCCTTCCAGGCGCAAGTATCATATCTTGAGGAAGGTATTGCAGCTCAGCGGTACTCTAACCGAGAAATATTAGACAACTTAAATCACTGGAAGTGGTCTCTACGTCAGTTGCGCAGGACGCCAAAAGTGATAGCAGTGCTTGTGCTCGCATACCGTGACGCGTCCGTACGGGAAACGCTGGACCAGATTGTTCGCTACAAGCCCGATGACGAATATTTTCCCGTTATACTCAGCCAGTATGGTTTCCACAATGCAACAGCTCGGGTACTTCGAGAGTTCAGCGAACGGTTCGGGTTCCACTTCGTGCAGCACCCTGATGCCCAAGTAGAGTCCTATCACGTGCGCGTCACCAGCCACCTTAGTCTGGCACTATCTCTCACGTTTGAAGGCTTCAATCACAGCACCGCTATCGTCGTTGATGAAAACCTTGACATTTCACTTGACTTTTTTGCTTACTTCTCAGCCTCTCTGGCGCTGTTGAAAGAAGACCCATCTTTGTTTTGTGTATCTGCTTACAATGCCAATGGGCGACCGACACAGGTGGCTGAGGCACCAGATGCTCTCTACCGCACCGATTTCTTCCCGGGGCATGGTTGGATGTTGACGCGTGAATTGTGGGTAGAATGGAAAACGAAGTGGCCCCTAGTGTTTTGGGAGGACTGGGTTCAGTTGCCGCCTCAGCGGAAAGGCCGGGCATGCATCAGGCCGGAACTATCAAGAACTTGTGCACGCAGTCTTGGCCCTGTAGCCAGCAGCCTTCAGCGCGCTGATATTCGTCTCAACAACGTATTCGTTAACTTTATGAGCAGAGATCTCAGTTACCTATTCAAGGAAAGATACGATCAAGTCTTCATGCATATGGTCTATAGTTGTCCCGTTGTATCTCTGGAGTGTCTGGCTTCGGGGATCCTAAAAGCAGCAACTGTCCGACTTGTTTATCGGGACGCCGAGGAATTTCGAAGGACTGCGAGAGTCTTGAAGTTAATGCCTGATATACGTGGCGGTGTTCCACAAATGGCTTACCGTGGAATTGTTGGTATTTACTACAGAGGCGTTCGACTTTATTTGGCACCACCATATGAACAAGGAAACGTATCTGCAAACCTATCGGATGATTCCGCAGCGAAATACGCTACTTTGTAAGATTTAAAGCGCCGTGATGATCTGAATGCGCGCAGTGAGGTATGGATATATATTAGCGGCCTGTGGTTTCGGATTAAATAAACTTGGTACAATCGAGCATCTCATATCTTCATGGAGTACAGGAACGCGAAAGACAAACGAAGCCGATGTGCTGTCCCTCACCGATTACATCGGTTTTTTAAATGCTTTGTAATTATTTGCCAGAGTCGATAGTATTAGAGGAAAGAGATGTATGGCATACGCATGGAATGTGCATTATTACTAGGTATGACTAGGTATGCACCGTGGTCTGTGACCTCTTACCCGGGCAACGCAAGAATGACGTGTGCCCGAAGCATTAAAAATCTAAAAGGCGTACTCAGCAATAAACTACTTTGGCTTCAGCATATGTCATATAAGTCGTGCGAGATCAGTGGATCATGGTGTTCTATTTCTGCATGGATCAAGTTGCTACAATAATGGGCGCTCATTTATTCTCGCGGTAATTATCGCGGCATAACTTTGGGGAACCGCGTTTCGAACAGGTGTACAGCGGCTTCACTCAAGCCCCTCATTTTAGCACACAATTTTACGCATGTTTTACCAGCTAGTACTGCTGACGACGTTTGATACTCGCATTAGGGTGAGTTGGTGAGGCAGAGTAAAAGTGACGAAAAAAAAATATAATGTATAGTAAAAATTTATATATATATATATATAAGGAGAGAATGTAGCCGAGGCTCTTTGGCTGCACGTAAAGAACAAATATATAAGTTGAACGCCGCCATACCAGCACTGAACAGCTATTTGGCCCTACTTGGGCTCATCAGCAGTGCGAGGGCAGGCGACGTTCGAAGGGTGGCTTCAGATGGTCACGTCGCACGTGATCTCATCTGTCAGGGTGACGAGACGTCACTTCGTTTGTTTGGAGTATAAGTCTCCCAGTGGGGCAGCGAAAAAGTAAAAAAAAAAGTAAATGAATCATTACGGATTACCATTACATGCATGTCTTCGCGCGTATTAGGCGTGTCTCGAACAGCGCTAGCAGTCCACTCTGGGGGCTTTTTATTCTCCCACGACACGTTTAGAAGAAGCATCCATCCTGTCGTCGCCTTTCGTAAAATTCTTTCGCTGAGTGATCTCACCAAGAGCGTTAATCATAATAACAGTTGATCTTTTCCTATTCTCTTGTTGGGAGTTACGTCTCAGGCACGCGCCAGAGACGGAGAGGTTGTGCGATGGAATCCTGCCACCAGATGTGAGTAGTACGCGTACGTAGTCGGCTATATCCTGTAGTCTGTCAGATAAGATGTAGTCAGATAAGAGCCATGGTCACGCACACGTGCGCAAGGTCACGCGCGCACATGAACTAAATCTCAGCTGGTTAAGACCGCACGGGTCACAAATGTACATTTCTTCTCGCAGTCTGTGCGTGAAGGACTGTGGTCGCGAATGAAGAGGCACAGGTGGTTCCAGCCATCACGTGCGCCCGCGGACGGTTTACAGACCATGCCTCAGTACAGTAAGAGTTGAAGCGAACGGTTGTAATTCGTTTGAGAATGCGCGCGATAAAGTGGGCGTTATCTAGCGTTCATATATAAGGAACCACACTGTGAGCGCACCCTGAAAAACGTGGGCAATTCTATGTAAGCCTTCTTTCTGATGCTTCCAGTGATATTTATCCAAACGATACTTTGAGTAAGTTCCGCATTAAGCCCGCTCAACCAGTGCAACTCGTGGGGAGGTGGGAAGTTGCTCCGACAGAGGCCAATGTTTCCATTCCTATTAAGAATGTAATAAACACGGTTAAGAGGGCATACCAGACCTCAGCCTCCATGTATTTTCTATAGCGCATATATGTTGCGATTTTTATCGGCAAGGAAGCAACCGATTATAACGTGGTTTGTTTCGTAAGAAAGCTTGGGGCAATATACATGGTACCCTTGAAGCGAATTTTGGAATGAATGTCGGGTATACATTATATTCATTTATAAGTGCATGTGGCCACTGATGAATGCAGCGTAAATGCCTCCAGCCTATGTCGCCATCTGGTGTTGTGGAGGCGCCGGTGTTCACCCGCGCTTTCGCGCTAGTGTGGTGTGTCGTGGTGCCAGTGATGTGGATGGCTCCCACCCCACAACCTACTCTTTTTTTTTT
>JARGYV010040497.1:0-11170 GCA_029532675.1 Ornithodoros moubata | reverse complement strand
AGTGCAGCTGAGTGTGGCAACACAACAGTGATACCTTGTGAACTGTGGCTCAGTGTTCGGCAGAAGCCAGCCTCACGAATGCGTGCTTATTTATATTTTTTCCAAATATTTCTCCCGTTCTTACACATTATAATTTTCTAACAAGCGCACACAAAGTCCTTTCATTTCTCTTCTTTTGTCTTGTAAGTCCTTCACACGGCAGTTTTATACGGCATTCATAAAATAACTGTTGCAAGAAAACGTGGACTCGAAGTGCACATGAATGTGACTTACTGGAGTGGTGTGGCGGGTTTACATATAGTATATAAGTGTGGCTCGCGACAGCGGCAATAAGTGACAAATGCATATGCCGCGATATGAAGGACTTAGGCCCCCCAAAGTGCCCAAGATGCGCAAAGACGACACGATACGAGAGAACGCCGCATAATGGTACTTCTGACCTTGCGCACAGCTTCAAGGAATGAGTTGAAATACATTAACCTTATCTGTTTCAGCTAAGTAAGACATGCTCAACAGCAGACTGGAGTCAGATGAAAGCAAAGCTAAAATCTTATAAGATAGGCCGATCCGCACGTCACCGGACGTATGTTGTTGTGGCTGCTGTCTTCCCCTTATAGATTCCTCCGCTCGTCAGTGTTGGAACGCGCCACGAATCTCACGCATAGAACTGACTGGTAAGGAATAACACTATCCACACTGCATGCAATATAATTTGGAAATTTCCTTAATTCGATTGCAGTGAACCAGCTGTATTTGGCTTTACGATTCGTCGTCATGTATTGCACCCTTTTCAGAAGTAGAAGCAAGTATTAGGGCCGTTCATTCATCTAGACGCCCTCAGTCTGCTTGTGAGGGCCCTTGGGCGAAGACCGGAAGATCTCCCTCCCTGAGTTGTCTGCAGTAGCCGCAGTTGTCCTAAGCTGAGTTACGGCGACAGCGGAGGGGCACCGTCCGGATGTCAGCATCGCCTCGCCACACATCATGAATTCACTTCCCAGTGCGTGCCTTGACGCGTATCCTGAGCCACTCTACGCTGCCAGTGGCGTACTGTTCGCATAAATGACGATTTATAATAAGCAGTAAAAAATAACTTTAAAGGGTTAGTTAGAAATACCGCGGCAGGTTATTTCCTCTGCGTCCATAAAAGTATGCTAGACTGGTATGTCACTGCAGAGCCTTCTTTTTTTAGATATGTTTTCTCTTCTTTTTTATTTCTCTTCTCTTCTTTCTTTATTTACTTATCCTTTTCTATCTTTTGTTTCAAAATCTGCTACTACAAAACGCTAAACGTCGTGCTTTCGCCAGTGAAATGTACGGCCAAAGGTGAACATCGTATTACAGAGGTTATGTGCCTGCAAGACGACTAAACCTCCATTTATGAACTGTACAATTATGGGTTGTGAGGACACCTACACTAGACAAAGCGACACACGGCAGTCTCGTATGCATCAGGCGATTTCGAAACTTAGATTGAACTACATAGGTCACCACGACCGTTATTCAGCGGGGAAAGTTTCACTGAAACAAATAAATAAAGATAAACCCGTAGCTTCTCTCAATTTCAAAGGTCAATATCTCTGTAGCAGACGATGCTCGATATGCTCCAAACATAAGGAAAAAAACAAAAAATTCATACGTTCGCAGCGAGTCCGCAAGTAGGCCATATTCGACAATGCTCGTTCCTTGGTTCTTCACTGAGAGGCAACTATGAGTGTCAAGTCATGCAACCATTCAAACGCTTCGGAACAATGTGCAGTCGTCTTTCAATGAAGTCTGTCCTCGGTCCTTCTAATAGACCATCTTCCGCTCAACGCCATGACAAGAAATGAAAGAGCAGTGCATTGGAAAAACAAACTAAAGATTGCACAGGGATCAGGCCAGCGTCCACGCACGTGGCTCCATTAGCAGCACAATGTACTGAAAGTCGGGTGCATTAGGGGAGGTCGGGTTGATAAAGGTCGCTTTTGAAGTTTGCAGCGCATCAGAGAAGCAGCCCCAAGAAGATAAGACACATGATGACCACCCTTACTGCACCTTACTTTCGGTACATTGTGCTGCTTGGGTTTGTTTTGCTAACGACGAGTCGCGATATCTCGAAAGGGGCAACTGATGAGAGCGATATGACGTAGTTCATTTATAGAACAGGGGTGGTCTATTTTCCCTCTTCGCCTACAACCATAATGCATGTCAAGATATTGCCGTTACGTGAGGTCAACTTCTGCAAGCGTCTGCATACTAGCACACTTCCTTTCCACGTCGAGGAGGTCTTGGTCACCTTCTCAAACATACTTGTTGAAGAAACACCATGGCATCAGTATCAACATCTGCTCATAGTTGTCCAACTAAACCATCGGAGCCTTTAAGTAGTTGATTCGAAACCAGGCCCGTTTTTACCCGCAGGGACCCCTTCGGCCTGTCATTTTGTTCAGTTCAAAATGTACACAACAGAAGCCATGAACCTTATGCGAGGAGCCGACCGGATGCATAAGCGTCTCCCCGATGTAGTTAGGCGATGACTACATTCATCTGGAGCGCTCATGTAATAGCGGCCTTACCTATATGTCAGCTCACACTTTCCGGATAATTACAGTATGCGCAAAAACACAGCAAAACGTTAAGGTGGATAAGAAAGAGGTGGATACTCTTCTCTTTCTGCGTCAGAAGACCATTCTCTGCAACCTCGCCATATGCCGACACTGGATTCTAATCTATGTGTCCTCACCGCAGCAGCAAGCACCTCAGAAGCAAGTGTCTTGTACCGACACCATTCCGACAGTTGCCGATAATTCACTGATGGGTGATATCAATGCCACTGACGTCCAAATTGACCTATGTGCACCAGAAACATGCATGAGCTGCCTGGGCTTCCGCACTTTCACCGCCGTCGCGGCTTCGTTGTCTATTTTCCAAAAGCCTTCGCTGTCTTGTCTCTGGTAAATCGCCGTGAACAGTACAGCGACCATCTATGATAATCTGCTAAGATTACTTGCCTTGACGTACGGCGATGAAGCGGCGCCCACATCGTCCGTACTTTTGTCAGGTACCCGATAGCCATGACTGCTGCATTGATTGATTCAGGCTGAGCAGCGATATGTCCATAAGACACCATCTGAAAAAAAAAAAAAACATGAGCTCAACTTTTGCAATCGCTCGCCTTTAGTGGCCGGTGATAGTAAAAAAAAAAGAGAGTACGTGTGGGAGCACGCCACAGTGGTAGGGAACGGTGGCAGGGGAAGCACGTTGGAGAAAGTGACATCATCACCAGTTTGACATGGGGCACTCACCAGGAATTAAACAGCGATTAAGTAACATTAAACTACAGACAGCACTCATCGAACAGAGCCCTCCCATCCTCTGAGCATACGCCGGTAAAAAAAAAAAAAAAAAAGACAAGGAGCGATGCGGTCAACAGGAGGCACATTATTGCGTTAATAACGTTCTGCATGAGATGTTTCGAGAACTTTTGATGTTTGGATCTCTTGATATGTTCGCACAAGACGCTTTCATGTCTCATATCTATTTCCCAGTACTTTCCCTTTTCATAGAAACGCAAAGGAACAGTAAACGATCAGCGATAATACAGCGATCAGTTGAAAGCTATACATAAGCAACGGAGTAAACCTGAATGAAACTAAAATAGACACCGGAGTCAAAAGAAACAAAGCAGTAAAAAAAAAAAGACAAAGAAGGACGGCTGGCGCTCGCAGACCACGGAGCCTCACGTTCACAAAACGAAAAGCACACACATGCACGCACAAAAACAGAGAGGAGGCTAATAGGGGCGGGGGAACCAGTAAAGAGTTGCAGACGACCGAAAACCCACGGTTGGAATACGTCAGCGCGTGGCACGCCCGTACAACTCACTGCAAGAAGCGAACTTGACGTTGCAAGAAGAAGAGATATGCCTTTTCGGTCTACGAGCATAACAGCAACAGGAAAAGAAGAAGGGGAAAAAAAAGAGACTGGGTGAGGGCGAAAAAAAGAAAAACGTAATGTAGAGCGCAGACGCTCTGCAGACCTGACAGCTCCGTTGAGGAATCCCAGTCATGCATAAAACACACAGGGGCACAACTTAGCCTGCTTGCTCTGAATGTTCGCTTCGGATTCACGCCGTGGCTGGCTTTCCCCGTTTGAAGAAAAATCAAAAACAGCGCGCTAGGCTGTTTCTTTCATTTTCTTTCGCCCGGGCATCACCCGAACTTTTCAACTTAATCTCTTACATTTTGCACTTTTGTTTCCACTCTGGCCTGAGATGCACTTCATACCTCTGGACTGCTGGGATGCTAGAGAGTTGCAAGTCAGCGGACGGGTTTCGCCAACGTAGAGGCGAGATGCAGCAGTAGAAACTTGCCAAGGTTGCCAGTATTTTAATGGAGCATTCCGAGAGGTTTCACGTAACGAAGTTGATCGCAAGCTGGATATGCAACGAACTATTCCAAACACGCGAATCGCAACTAAAGATAGTTTGTAATACCGGTGTCCCACAGGCAAGCAATATCACGCCATCGCTTCTCGCACTTTCGATCCGAATGGCATTGTTATAGTTTGTACTAAGTTATTCCAGTCTTTCTTGGTACGCTGAAATACTTTTCAAAGTACACGAGACACAACAAGCCTTACAGAGAGCACTGAGTGGGTGACTGATCAAGAGAGGATGCCACTTCGCGAGATACATAAATTAGCGTTCTGGTTGAATGAATCGTCCGTTGGATTAACACAGTCCCAACTAGGGAAGGATGCGATAGTGGGGAATGCGTAACGATTTAATTTCATGTCCCCAAGGAATATGTGCCTTAAGTTGAAAGTTGTCAGTCGTGACGTTTTCTGAAATTATAGGACCATAGAAAGAGAAAATAAGCAAAGGAAGACACAAGTCACTATTCGGCCATGATTTAGTTTCCTGTATATTTTCCAACTTGCCGAGAATGTAGGCTGCTGCTTACATTCACGAGCTCGCTGTAACGGCGTTCTACCTCGCAAATATAAAGTTGTATATAAATAGTGAGTACAATGTTGCATCTCAGCATCGAGCGTTGAACACGAGAGCCCAAACGTATAGGGAGGAACCTTTCGTTTAAGTGACTTAGATAGCGAATTGGCTGTCACTCTGTCTTCTTCTTTGAGAGGCATTTTCGATCTTGCCTAACTGTTTTTCAATAAAGCTCTCATTGCTGGTTTGAGTTTCGTCCCTTGTGCTGTCTTCGGTAGTTGTTCCTCATACTGAAGGAAGTTTTTTCCAGCAATCACCTACAGCAACTCGCCTACCACATGCTCATCTGTTCAGCTGCTGAAACTGCTTTTGTCAGACTATGGAAGACAGACTGGACTATATGTGCCTGTCATTATCATTTTCAGCACATCGTATTAGGCACGCTTGATGCTCAGGTAGCGTGGAATCACCTTTTCTCGTAACAAGATTTTACTTACTGGGCGAAGTTGTTGTGACGAAGACAGTTGTGCTATGGCACGTTAAATAGGGAGTGCCAGCTAAGTATTAAACACTACGATCGGTGCGTCAAAGTAGATGAAGCCTAATCCACATCAGTTTTATGCTTCTAAACACAGACGTGGTGGTGGGGACGGTAATGTTGTAATGACAGTAATGCTCGCCGTAGTCGGCCTCGCTTTGTGCGGCCAACGTCACGACTGGCGCAGGGGTGGGGGGTGGGGGGGGATATGCGTCCTGGGCAGACTTCGCGGGAACTGTGCCGGCATCCGCCTGGAGTCGTAAGGGGAAAACCTAGGAAATAGCCCCTTACAGCACAGTCGACCGTAGAATGTGCCCCAGTCTTTGGCACGTGCCAGGCAACTGCCAGGGAGTGATCATTTAGCCCACTCGGCAATCCCACTGGTGTACGGAGATGTGACGATATTCATCCAATTATGCACCACTTGAAGTATCATTTGGTTACTTTTGGTTCATGCGCGCGAAGCGTAATGAAGTTCGCGGGGACACCTGCGTCCCTGGTGCCTGCATAGATGGGCCTGTTGAGATCATTGAAACACATGGGGTACATTTCCGTACGATTTTTGTTTTTGTCTATGGACATTGTGCAGGTTGTTGATTTATGTAGATGGATAATGTTCTGTAAAAACTTCCATGTTTCCGCGCCGATCAACACGTGTAATACGTGGCTCACTGACTGCTACTCAGTCTTTTTTAGTGTCAAGGAGGTGAATGACAAGAGGTGACAGGACATCGGCAAACCAGGAGAAATTCAAAGATTACAAAGAACGAGGGTACATGCAAGTTATTCTACGTGGTCGGCTTGGTTACCAGTGTGCATAGACTGAAAAGAACGAAATGTCGAAGACTGGATATGAACTATATGCAGTGAGTCGACAAACGGTTCCTCGGAGTCGGAGATCAACTTTATGTCCCCATGAAGTTTCACCTTTCTCCTAGAAACCGCAGATAATGAACGATATGATACAATACATCACAAACTTCGTCCAAAATGTATGGTTCTTTAGAATCATCGGCAAGAGAATATTTCGGAAACTCTGGGTTGATACGTTGCTAATCTTTGCTTATATGCAAGCCATGTTGTAAAGAGATGTGTACTTTGTGCCTTGTCAAAGTATACCCATATGCGTTGGAACCAAGACCTCATATAACGGAAAATATCGTGAGACGTTGTCATTATAAGCTCGCTCATATGGTCTCCCAGTACTCACGGTAACAGTTGTAGCGATACGGCTAGTGAACTATACGCGAGGACAGCTGCATACTCTTCCGTAGACTGCCATTTCTGGACAGCTTCATTGGTCGTTCGTTGCTACTTTTGACAGGAGCCGTCTCTTTGGAACCCATTTGCGGTTTATCGTGTTGCTGAAATTAGAACACCTTTTAGTAAGGCGGACATGTGGAGACATTGCAGCGGGAACGGCAGTCTAACAGATTTGCTTAGTGGAACGGTCCCACGTGGCTCAAAGGTGATTCAGCCGAGTAGTCAGCTGACAGCCCTTGTCAATCAGAAGACTACTGATGAGAGATGCGCTTGGAGAATGTGGAGAGAATATATTGCCACGCGAATGAACGACTGCTCCTGGTGGAGATCTCTGTGAGATTCCCGAACATACTTTATTGTGCCCGGAAAAAACGCCACCCCACGTGACCATTTCATTACGATTTGTGAAGTAGATTTGAAACAATTCAGTGGGTGTGCTCACTATGTCGTATACCTGGAGCTTCTATAGTAATTTATGAATGAATAAATAAGCCTACTGTCGCTGTTTTTGTATTTTTAGTTCGATATCAGTCCTTAAGCAATCGGTATCTTCTAATAACGATGTAGTGAAAGATTTTTCCATTCGAAAGCCATACTGCGATGAACTGGTGAGAGTCGTTGAATCATAATAAAAAAAAGTTTGTCTACTCCAAAAAGCTCTACTTCCAATAGCAACTACTTGCCGTAGCTCAAACCTTTAAGGAATCGGTACTGTGCCCAGACAACTTCAAGATATCCGAAAACAAGCAAGGGTTACTAGAGCGTGGCACACAAGCTGTAGTCAGTAACTAAAAATAGCAAGTCCCTTGTCTCGATGGCTGCAGTGATGGTGTAGAATGCCTTGGTTCGAAAATGCCCTGGGTTCGATTCCCATATGCCCGGTTTGTGCTTTCTGGGGAGTTTCCCAAGTTTTCGCTAGAGGAGCAAAGGCGTATGCCAACGCAGTTCCGTATGAAATCAACGGCATGGACGCAGTTCCCTTCGTATCTCTCGCATCTGTAGGCAAACCACCTTGCGTTTAAAATATACAACCACTACCAATAACTGTAGGCACGGTCCTCAATGCTGAAAACCGTAACAATGATTAAGCAACCGCAATAGACAAAATGAGCACGCATGCGTGTCCACCGATTCGGCGCCGAGTTTTAAGTAAAATTTTCCACGTGCACATTATGTGTATGCGCTCCGATTAGTTTAACCACATTGACAAATGAAGTGCCCTGCAAAAGCACTTGGTCTTCCAGGGAAGAGGCAAAAAGCTGGGCGCTTTTTCGTATGGAGTTGAACGATCCCTTAATAAAACCTGTACGCCATTCAACCTCAAGCACCGCAACAAACAAGCACGTCACGTGCCCGTGACGTCACATCCAACGTCACGCCGGTATATGCACCAGCCGGCGCTGGCATGTTGTGCTCGACACGGCTGTGATCCTGAGCAGTGCTCCAATAAAAGCAAGCGCCTCCTAAACTTATTGCACAACCTTGTCGAAGGGAGTTGTGCGGGGCCCAGAGTCCGTCAGCTGGAGCTCTTTGCGCGGAAAAACGTGTCGCCGCCATTAAACAAATACGCGAGCCCTGGGCGCAAGCAGCGATCCACGAGGGAGCGCATATTACAGCCACCTTTTCTTCCTTGCCTTCTTTCATTTTCCTTTCCTTTTCTGGGTCGGTCGTCGCGACGGCTGTGCGTCGCATTCGTCGTCGCTGTTTTTCATTAAAGGGGGAACCACTCGCACTAATGTATTAATAACTGGAGGTAAAGCTGACGCCGCGACCCAGCGAATATGACGTTTCGTTTATTGCGCTAGTGGGAACCGACTCGAGGTGTAAGCTCGCTAATAATATTCCTGTTGGAGATGCACACAAGACGTCTTCCGCTTAACGATAGAGTCATGCTGAGAAGCTCGTAGAATATGTCTCGCTCTACCTTACAATCTCCGGGCAATGCAGTTTCATTTGCTAATTGGGAGAGCCTCGTAGGTACTTTATAGTGTCACGGGAACAGTGGCATAGAAATCTCAAAGGCCAAACGTTAAACTCCACCAATAATTTGTTAGCGATCAATTGACCTCAGAGGCTGTATGAAGCCGATTAACCCATGAGAGGAACGACTCAGGACGCGCATGAGCTAAAAGCAGCAACTCGATAGGATCACACCCTAGTTACAACTTTTGCACACGAATAAACGGACAATTAACAAAAAACGAACAGGCCTCATTCTTCGAGGCACGACAATGCGAAATAACAACAATTAAAGCAGCGCACGACTGGAATAAACTGTTTTGGTCATTATATGTTACGAATTCTTGAATGTCTTTTATGAAGATTGTGGTCAGCCACTCTAAGCATAGAACCTGCCTATACAGAGTGAATGTGGTATATTTGTAATGGGAATGGGTGTATACTGCATCTACGGTAAAACACCGCACATAGTCATCAACATATGTATTGGTGTTCACGTGTAATCGAAAAACAGTACTTAGCTGCATAACACGGTGAAAATTAACCACCATTCAGAACGATGCCGTGCATTCACCTGATTCGTAGACAAAAACGAGAGATGTGCACCTTTTTTTTTTACACTTTGCAACAGTGTCCTAAAAAGTTGTACGCCTCCATGACGTTTGTCACCAACGAGGCCAGTGAATGATATTGTCCTGGGTTGTTCTGAATGGACAGTTCTAAGCGTGCGCGGCATATTGGGCAGATGAAGAGACTTCCTGGGTGCGTCCTCCCATCCTCCTATATTCTTACTGGGTATTAAGTATGACCTGCATAGTATAGCCGCGCAAGAAACACATAGGTACACTAAGTGCGAAGTGAACATACATCGAATCAACAAATGCCAACCGTTGATGACAGATCTCTAAAATTATCTCATAACTACGGGGTAAGATTTACAACGTTTTTGTGCGATCAGCCGTGGTGAGCACGAGTTACCAAAGAACCGCTGCCGTGTACGAGCCGTGTCCATGTAGGAAGACGTTTTCGACAGGCACCAGACTGCCCAAAAGCTCCGTATACCAGGAACTACCAACTCGAAGACATAATCCTTCGCTCGGAAAGTACTCATCCTGGTTTTCACATTTCCTCTGCCAAACATGAGACGTGGAAGAAAACAAAAAGCGTAATTGTACACCGCGTACAAGGCTGGAATAAAGCAATAAGGGAACGTTTGCGCTTGAACTCGAGCAACGATTTTGAGTGGGCGAGCCTCACGTGAGAAGAAGCGCACGTGTCTGGTTCCCACCGAAAAACACCGCCTGCGACGATACGCTATATCGAACCACACACGTGCGGCTGTCTCCATCGCTCCAGTACTCAGAAAAAGCAGTCGGGCATTTTATATGTGCTGGCGAGTTGGTGTCGAGTGACCTTTCACAAACGAATGTTTCATGTTTCGGCTTAACAGATAAGGAGACGAAGCAACTGCAGTTCTATGTATTATGTCACAGTCACTGATCTTCTAGTTGGTCGGGCAATGTTCTTTTGCCGCTGTCACGACCCATTTTTCTTTCCGATACATTCCTGCACACCTTTTTATTTCTTTAATATAATTATTGTAGCACGAGGGCTTCTGCTATTATTTTCATTTAGAACGTTAGTCCAAAGGATATGTTAGGAAATGGGTTAAATCGACCGTCCTCTGAAAACAGCCGATAGGCAGCTCCTGAAATGTAGTCGGTTCAGAACAGCCCTTTCGTATCCCTGTAATGCGATACTGTTCAATAAACTGTACCGCACTGCCTTAGAAGGAAGACAGAGCACTCACTTTAGGGTAACGATCGAAAGACAGCGTCCTGTATTTCCGTACATGTTAAAGACAAGCCTTTACTTCTCTGCGTGCTGGAACCAAAGGATAAAATAAACAATGGAGATGGCCCAGTGGCTGGTCGTAGCAGGCATGTAAAGCGGTGACAACGAAACGTCCCTTATTTTCACGGGAGACACGCGTGGAATGTTCTCGTCGATGGTGCACGCCCGGTTTGCTCCTGTGCCTGACAGGGCTGCTCAAGAGTGTCGCCCTCACCCTTCGCATTGTGACGTCAGAGACAAGTACGGCTCTCCAATCTGTCAGTTGCAGGCAGCCGGGAACCAGAGACACGTTTCGCCTCCTTATACAGTAATTTATAACTGGTCGGTGTCGTTTTTATGTGCATACATATTTCCTCAGCTGCGGATCGGACGTCGAACGCAGGACGACTGCTCAGAATTCTGTAGCACTGTGTAGCTCACAGGTCAAGTGAGTGCGAAACAGTCGAATACTGGGTAAAGAAAGCGCACTGAATCGCCTCACAGCGAAGAAACTCATTGCAAGATATTGCAAGGCCAAACAAGATAAGGCATGATGCAGTTATTGCTGCTCAATCAAGATCAGCCTCTATAAAAGAAGAACATCGCCGAATGACCAATTACCGTTCAAAAAAATATACGCCACTTCC